>SJYA01001474.1:1570648-1804606 GCA_006410615.1 Neotragus moschatus | reverse complement strand
ACCCGCCCCGTTTGTACTTTACATTTTCAGAAGTGTTTTCACATCCATTGTTTCATTTGGGCCCTTCTGGGGGAGGTAAGCAGGGCTGAGTGCAGGGAAGGGAGGCCAAAGGAGATACAAGCCCTTCTCACCTTATGAAAAGATAGGTCAGATTTACTGCCTCCTGACCTTCAAGCTGTCCTGTCATCCCAGGTGTTTCCAGCAGGAACACCTGCTGCCTGATGAGACCTCCACTCTGCCTGGGAAAACTTCGCTCCAGCCCCACCAGGTGACCACTAGTGCCACAGCCTCTGGGGCCTCCCCAGATCCAGACCCTGACCCCAAGGGGAGTCCCTGCCCTCAACGGGTTGGGGGTGGGAGGGGTGGTGACGAGATGAAGGCAATCCTCATGGCTGGGGATAAAAGAAGTGAGTCTCTGAGTGCCCAGGGCATTTATCCCCCGCCCCCAAAATAGTGGTAGTCCTAAAGGGGGAGGCGGGTAAAGAGGTTGAATTCTATGATGCCATGAGTATTTTTTTAAGTTTAGAAGAAAGGAGTTGCCTGTACTGTCTAGAAATGTACTCCATGAATCTTAATAAGTCTAAAAATGAAGAGGGGGTCTAGGCATATACCCCAAAGAACTGAGAGCAGGGATTCAAACAGCTACTTACACACCCATGTTCATAGCAGTATTATTCACAATCGCTACAAGGTGGAAAGAACCCCAGGACCATCCCTGGATGCACGGGAAAGCAAAAAGGCATATATGGACAGTGGAATACTACTCAGCCATAAAAAGAAAAGAAATCCTGACTCATGCTGTAACACAGATGAGCATTCAGAACACTATACTAAGTGAAATAAGCCAGTCATGAAAGGACAGATATTGTATGATTCCACTCATATGAGGTGCTTAGAATAGGCAAATTCATACAGACAGAAAGTACAATGGAGGTTACCAGAAACTGGGATGGGGTGGGAGGAGGATGTCCTCATTAAAACAGAGGATGCTACTGTTTAGTGGATATAGAGTGTGTTTAGGAGGATTTTTCAAATTCTGGAAATGAACACAATGGATAGTTATACAACACTATGAATGTACTTAATGCCAGTGAACACTTAAAAAATGGCTAAAATGGTATGTCACATGTCATACATGCTAAATATATACGTTATGTATTGATACATCTTACCACAAGTACAAAAAATGTAAGGGACTGCTTCTGTAGGCTGGAGGTCAAGGTGACCATTTTCTTTTTTTCTTTCATTTTGCCTAACTCTCACAATTCAGGCTTCTATGAATTCTCTGATGGCTTTAACAACCCCCTCTTCCTCCTTTAGACGTGTAGAAAATTGCCAAGGGAGCTACCTTTCAACCAAAGGAAAGCCTGATAATAACGCCTCCAGAGGAATCTGGCATGTTCTGGAGGCATGTCACTGAACGAGAGGCAGTGAATTCCACTTTAGACACTGCTAATACCCACCTGTGTAAGGCCAGACTCTGTGTGTCTACTGAACACCTCCATTTCCTCAGCAGCATCACAGGGTACAACAGAGGACGCTCACTGAGACATCAGTACAGGCTCACCCCCTGCAGTTCACTGAATGGTCGGGTATTTGCAACTGCCCAAATGGAAATGAAGTAAGCATTTATTTCCATGTTAACTGGGATGGCATGTTAGAAGAAGAGTAGATTGAAGGATACTGTAGATAAATGAAATCCAGAGAAGAAAATCTTTTGCTTGGTTCCCTTTCTTCCACCATACATTTACACAAAACAGGAAGAAAAAGATAGATGTTCTCAATAATTCTAGTCTTTTGCACAACCAAAAACTTAATCTGAGTGCTTGTAAACAGGAAAAAATAGGCCAATTCATCTCATTTCTCTTTCCTGTCTTCATCCTCTGGTTGGAGTATTAATGAGGAGAAAAGTGTTCAAAAGGGAGCATCAGAAGAAAAGACCACATTCTCAATGGGCCACCACCTGGCCCTCAGCCTTGGGCCCTGAGAAGAGAGAGATCAGAGCCCAAGTGGCAACAGAAGGTGGCAAGACTGGACCAGAGAAGGTGAGGCTACAGGAGAGCCTACCAGTCTTAACTCCCTTTTAGAGCCACACTTAAGAAATGAGGGAGAATTCTAACACTGGTGCCTAACTGTCCTCCTCATCCTTCCTAATCAACCATAGTCTAAGAGCCACCAGTTTTTTACTGGAAAGGAATTTGGCAATCTGGGTGCATCCTCATCTTTAAGATAAGGAATATGTGGCTCAGAGAAGTTCTGGGTCGAAGGTCTCATAGCTAGCGAGCAGTAGGGCTGAAAACCGAGCTCAAATCTCTGGGATCCTCTCCCTGAAGCTTTTACTTCTGAAGCTACAAAAGCATAGCCACTGATGAGAAGGTATAAGAGGGATGGAGTTTGAGAGAAGGCCATACAGATGACCGGTGAGAGTTTGAGGACTGAAAACCCTTTTCTGGTGAGCTTCCAGTTGAAGTTAATACCACAGCAGATTTTCGAAGTGAATAACAACGAGAAAAACACTCATTTCATAGCAACCTGAGATGACGGCAAGCTCTGGACTCGAGGAGGGAGGAGAGGGTGCAAAGGGGGATTAGACACGTGCCATCATTGTCCCTTGGACTTAGAACTAAGGCCTGGAGGTGGAGGTCTCAACGTGGGCTATTTGAATCCCATTACTAGGAGCTCCTGCCCCTCCCAGCTTCCAAACACAGCCCCCTAAATCTTAGCCTGCTCAAGGCTGCTCTCTTCTCTTGTAACCCCCCACCCACTACTACTATTCACAAACACACTAGCTAGACATTCCCAGCACAGGTTGCTCCTCTTTTCCCCTCCCCCTGACCCAAACACCTCCTAACCACTGCTTTAAAAACTCTGATGCAAATCACAGGCTTCAAAAACCTTCCTTCAGTGACAGTTTTATGATGCTAGCTCCATTCATCCATATGGGTTGACAGACTGTGAAACACTAGTAACCGGACCAATAAGAAAAACAGATTACAAAAACATCATAACACCTCATCTCTCCCCAGTTGCTCACACAACTAAAGAAAACTTTGGAACTTGCAATAGATCGTAACATCAGTCTCTCTTGCAGTTAAACAATCATCTTCTCAGAGTTCCAGACCACACAGTAGTTTTATCCCCTTACCTATCCCCTCTGCATCCCCTCTCCCCAGGCCGCTTTTTTATCTTTTCTTGTTAAATACCTACATGTTTAAAGATTATTTAATGCTAGGGTCATGCTTACATAGGCCCCTGCTGGAAAACCATGGCTGGGTAAAAACTGTTTCAGTGGTTGTGGCATTTCTTTGGTCAGGGGCTTGCCACATTGGGCTACATTTGTCTTCTAGTGACTTTCAGAACACTCAGAAACCACAAAAGTTACTTTGCAGAGGTTGGGATAATAGACAGGCCTGAATTCTGATGCTTTTCATGACCCACACCCAGCATCACTACAATCAGGATGGCTACACTTTCAAAACTGAAACATCAGCCTCAGTTTCCTTTCTTTTTCTGGTGCAAGCTCAAAACAAAGCTTGGAGACCATGGCATTTTATTTTCTGCCCTGATCTGAGCAGATGGCTCTGGAACAGCCTTAGACATTATGGTGTTTCTCAGATGTACCTAAATTTCAGCTACCTGCATGGTTCCAAAAAGACAAAGGAGGATGAGAAGTCTCCAATTAAGCTGCCTCTGAATTCCAGGCCACTTTCTAGAACTGAGCAACTCCCATTCACCTGGAGACCTCTGAATGTCTCCCAGGTGGTCTGCAAGCCCAGCAGTTTTCTGTGACGATGCCTTCATTTAGGTTCTGGCAGAAATTAATAACGTTTATGGGTATCTCATCAAAACCAAACATGCTTCCCACTGAAAAATAATGTGTGCTAATGAAGTTTGGGGAATTTAAGGCTTCCCCCCACCCTCACCCTAGTGGCAACCAGAAGCAGATGGAGAAGGTGGTTCTTAGGCATCTGTTGGCTTAAAATGTCTGAGGGTCCTTTTTCATAAGGGGCTAAAATAATGTCCATAAAAAGCTGAAAGCTCACAAACCCCAACCCCAGTGTTCCCCATTTAGTACCTAACCAAATCCCCCACCCCAACAGAAAGAGCCAGAAGCAGATTAGAAGCAGGAATGTGTCCCCTCTGCGCCATCCTCTCTGATAACCTAAACTGAGTGCCACAGCAAGAATGAGGTCTGGCTTCTAAGCGGCAACAATTTCACAACTTTCACAGGCACAAAACCACTTTAGATTAGAATACATGGTCTCCAGGTCAGAGAATGAATAAAAAGACGAAGATCTGAGGTCCATTTATATACAGGACCAGCTGTTTGACCTTGGCTGAGTAAGTATATTTGCTCCTCCCAGAGTTGTGTCCTTAATTACAAAACAGAGATTTAAAAAAAAAAAAAAAAAGCCTCCAAACAAGGGAGTGAAGTGAAGTCACTCAGTCGTCATCGTGTCCGACTCTGCAACCCCATGGACTGTAGTCCACCAGGCTTCTCTGTCCATGGGATTTTCCAGGCAAGAGTACTGGAGTGGGTTGCCATTTCCTTCTCCAGGGGATCTTCCTGACCCAGGGATCGAACCCAGGTCTCCTGTATTGCAGGCAGACACTTTACCCTCTGAAACTCCTTACAAAAAAAGTTTTAGTACAACTACATATCTGGATGTTCACATGTTATAGGTATGACCAGTCTACTGGTCTCATTATTTATAAACAAATAGTTACTTGGGATAAATCCCTGTTGGTTTATATGGAATAATTAAATAATNAGGCAGACACTTTACCCTCTGAAACTCCTTACAAAAAAAGTTTTAGTACAACTACATATCTGGATGTTCACATGTTATAGGTATGACCAGTCTACTGGTCTCATTATTTATAAACAAATAGTTACTTGGGATAAATCCCTGTTGGTTTATATGGAATAATTAAATAATAATAACAGTTACTGTTTTCTAAGCAGGCAGTTAGTATAATAGGTATATATGTGCATAATCCAGTCTGGCAGAAGGTGGCAGACATTCCCAGTTAAGTGCATACAAACCAGGGTTTTGATAACTTAATAAAAGAGTAAGTTGTTTAAAGTGTTGATAGCAGATTTGGGGGAGGATGGTTAACGTGAAGTAGAATATCAAATAAGATTAGAATTTATATTAAAGCATTATGTTTGTCAATCAACTATGCCCCAACATAAAAAATTTTTTTTTATTTTTTTAAGAATATAGCTGAGCAAAAAAAAAAAAAGGCACTATGTTCCCTAGGTATGTAGCAATCAACCAGAATATGATAGGTAATGTAGCAGACTTACACATAGACAAATGGATTATCAAATCCATATTTATGTTCAGTTCAGTTCAGTTGCTCAGTCGTGTCCGACTCTTTGCGACCCCGTGAATCGCAGCACGCCAGACCTCCCTGTCCATCCTACATGTATTTACTTCCCTACATGGCCCTTATCTTGCTTGTCCCTGTAAGAAATAAGGGTGACTCACACATCTAGGCTCAGACAATGTAGCTGCTAAATTAAACAATGTGCAATACCTATTTACACATCATACAAGTCCATTGATGCTTTCAATTCTATCTGCCCAGATGTGACTGCTTGGTTGTGGGCCCACCTGCTGCGTTCCCTTTGTGATCTGATCAGTCCAGGCGGCTCCTGTTTCTGCCTCTAACACCCTGTTGGGCAGTAATAAGATGTTAAAGGCGACAACAGACAGAGAAGCCAGGCTGTCAACTTCAGAGAGGAAGGGGCTGAAGGATACAAGGAGGAGGAATAAGAAAGGGAGTTGAAGGGAGATCAAAGACAGGCAGGAAGAAAGCTGAACTGCTGAGAGAGGAGATGTGGCTCCAGGAGCTTGGGGCCAAACAGAAGACCCCAAAGCAGTGAGATTCAAACTGTGCCGTCCAGTTATTCAAGCTATTGAATTACTGAATGTTCCACGTGGAAAAAGCTGGTATAATGAAAAATGGTCCCTACGCAGCTTAGGCAGAGCCCTAAAGAGGTGTTGCTCGTTTCTTCCCAGAACATTACCTACTGCCACTTTATACCCCGTCCTAGAAGAAACCTTTGTGTGACCAGTTTCTATAGGGGGCGTCCTTGGTGTTGGCTTTTTTTTTTTTTTTTTTAAGGGAAGGGAGAAAAAGACTCTGAACGCAGACAGAGAAAATGCTAATGCTGTTCAGTTCCGTTTCATTGTCAGGAGGGACACAGGAGGATAAAAACGTAGCTCTCCAAACCTTTCTCCCTGCTCCCCTCCTCCCAGCACCACCATCCATCCCTTCCGCTTGATGTGTCTCTGCGCTTTGTTCTAATTTATCCCATGCATAATTTATTCACGTGTGTATTGTTTCCTGATTAGCAACTTTTAAAAACAAACGAAACATATAAGATGTTCTATTAAACAAGTTGTTTTTCAAAATAAAAGCAGATGATGTAGGTCTCCCCGTAACGTCGTGCACGCTCCTGTGTTAGGAGTTTAAAAACCGTCTAGGGCGCAGGAGGCTCGGCTGGTTGGTGGTATTGTTTACACCCACTTACTCCCAGGGAAAGGGATCGGGACGCAAAAAATGAGTGGCTAATTATAAAATGACCATTCAACTGCCACCTAGAAAAAGCCGACTGGAGTGTCGTGTGTATGCTAGTGTGTGTGTGTGTGTGTGTGTGGACACGGAATTACAAATATCACATTGCAAATGTTTCTAATTTCCAAAGTACAAGTGTAATAATTCAGAACTAATTCCAATAACCAGCCCGCGACTCTGTCCCTTTCCGCATTTCTAACCCCACCCCACACATACACTGCCCACCCCCCCAAATCGCACCTTTCAGCGGTTCAAAATAAACAGAAACAAAAAACTGGAGCGGGCAGGAATGAGTACAGAGATATTGCGCCCGCCCGCGTGTAAGCGGGTTCCACGGTAACGAGGGTACCGCTTCCCAATAGGAAACAAAACTGGCGCACAGGCGAAATAGATTCTAACTTGAGTTTACCAGGAGGCATCCGCCCCGCTATGCGTTTTCGGCTGGAAATGTGAAAACTGTAAATCAGCTGTGGGCTCGGTTAAAAACTCACAGCATCAGCGATGTGGCTAGCGAGAGCGACGAAGAGAGGGGATGCCGCGAAGTTACGCCCATTTATTCTGCCATAAAACATTTGCTTCTTGGGTGAAACACTGTGGCGTTCAAGTGCAGTGTGTCGGAGCTTCTGAGCGAGAACTGAAGCCGGGAGCTGCTCTCTAATCAGCCCCAGCTTCCAATGTCCTCTTAGCAGCGTTCATGTGTGTGAGTGTGTGTGTGTNTGTCTCGATGTCAAGCTCGCTCCCTGGGCTTTCGTTACGTAATGCGAGGTGGTCACTCTGATGGTTCCCGACTACCCTCTCTTCTCTTCTCACACACACCAGAAACTTCTGAAATGGTCAGATTCCTGCTGATTTAGGAGCTAACTGGGCCCTGGCACCCTGACCTTTAGGCTTGGGGTGAGGAGATTTAAAGGAACTTTGCAAACTTTGTGCTCCCAGGAAAGCGACTAACCAGCCAAAAGTTGTGGAACCTCGGCTGGGTGTTGCCAGGGTCTCTTTCGGGGAGTAGCATACCCGATTCTGGAGTAACCTTAAGCTGATTAAATAGAAGGTGAAAAGACTTTGCTAATGAATAATCCGATGTGACCCGAGGCGTTCAGAGAGTCTCTGTCTGCTTCAAGCCAGTGGAACTACTCACTGGTGTACCCCTGACAAAATCAGAAGACTTCTGCGAAGCCAAGCTTCCACTTGGCAGCCTGGAAGCTCTGGGGGGATGAAATCGCACTAAATCATGAATAGCGGCCTCGTTAGCATACAGAAATCTGGCTCTCCTCCCAAAGTTGTTTAATCGGGTCAAATAGCTAAGATAGTGGGGGAGGGGTGAAAAAAAGGGAGAGGAGATGCCAAATTGCCAGTTTTTCAAAACTGTGCCCTCTCACTTCCTTTCTCAGCGCTGCTCTCAAAGCCATGGATACAATAAATAAAAATTGTTTTATGTTCCAGAATTTTCAGAGTTCAATTCCATACACTATTTAGAGTTACAGATAAACAGAAGAGGACTGAATCAGTATGTAAGACTTGACATTTTTAACCCCTTCTTTCTGCCAAGTTAATAGCAGAGTCAAGTTCTATAGATCGCTGTGTAACTTTTTTTTTTTTTGAAGTACAGTTGATTTAGTCTTGTGTTAATTGCTGCTGCATGGCAAAGTGGCTCAGTTATACACACGCATTCTTTTTTAAATATCCTTTTCCATTATGGTTTATCATAGGACACTGAATATAGTTGTCTCTGCTATACAGAAGGACCCTGTCGTTTATCCATTCTGTGTATAATAGTTCACACCTGCATCATACATCTGCTAATCCCAACCTCCCTGTGTAACTTCTTGCACAGCATCTTACAATTTGAAAAGTTATTCCCCTTTTCTAAAATTAAAATTTGAAAGTCTGGTCCTTTATTAATTTGTCAAGGGATTGGTTCAAAAGCTAATACTTTGCCTGTGATGGGCCTTGACAACATTAAAAAGCCCAAGAAGTATGAGTTTGAACTATCAGTCAGAACTCCCAAAGCCTCTTTGAGATATCAAAAGCACTGCACAGGGAGCTCAGTTCAGTGCTCTGGGATGATCTAGAGGGGTGGGCTGTAGGGGGTGGGAGGGAGGCTTAAGAAGGAGAGGATATAAGTATACTTAGAGCTGATTCATGTTGTTGTACAGCAGAAACCAGCACATTGTAAAGCAATTATCCTCTGATTAAAAATTTTTTTAAAAAGCATAGCAATTCAGATTGGAAGGCAAAGCATGTTTTAATATATGCACTTGATAAATAATCAAAAAAGGTAGTGCCTTCCCTGAACAAGGCTTACAATAGGAGAGGGAAAATATATTTATATTACATATTACATACTCTAAGTATGTATAGTCATTTATTGAGTTAAGACCAAGACGCAGAAACAAGCATTAATTCCTAAATATCCAGTACACTTGAAAATGGCAGACTAGATCTGTCTCCACTGTGAGGAACTAATCCAGAATTTAAGCATTTATGTTATATTTTATAATAATTGAATTTAAAAATATGAATTAAAGACAGGATTTTGGTTTCTTAAGTAGCATAGCCTTGCCTTTTATAATTTA
The DNA here is from genome assembly GCA_006410615.1 of Neotragus moschatus. Taxonomy (NCBI): domain Eukaryota; kingdom Metazoa; phylum Chordata; class Mammalia; order Artiodactyla; family Bovidae; genus Neotragus; species Neotragus moschatus. Next base: position 1,795,445 of record SJYA01001474.1, on the reverse strand, counting down.
ATGGAATGTCATTTTAACTCTGTCAACACAGATATGACTTTTAAGTAAGCAGAATTGTTGTGAATTCACCTTTTATCAATTATAAGACATATAAGAGTTATTATTAATTTAACTTTGGTTTTTATGTCATAGATCAAGATTTTTTTCTACAATAAGGCAAGTTCTGTCAATTTGCAGATAGTCTGACCCATCTGCAATGAGGCTAAATTGTTCAAATAGGACTTAAAATGCACTGCTCTCACCCCACAAAAAAACACATATTTTTTGCCAGAATGCTCAAAAGCAAAATAACTTAGAGAAGGTTTAAACAAGACCATAACCCTAAAAATTTGGGAAGAATGTTAAATTTTACTGTAATTTTGCAAGGAAGTGCTGTATATGATTTAGAAGGTTGGGCCCTAGAATTTATCTCCTTGAGGTCACCATTTGCCAGCTGGGTCATCTTAGGCAAATTTATTTAGGAACTTGAATGTCTCAGTCTCCTCATCTGATAAATGGTAATAATAATAGAACCTACTTGAATGAAATAATGCATGTTACGTGTCTGGCACATAGCAAGCTTTCAATTAAGGCTGACTATTTTTTATGTAGGTATTTAACTCTTTCCTGATGGCATAAGGAATGAAGTGGATCCAAATAAAAAGACATATCAGAAAGTGAGTGTCCATCAAGTTTAGTTTTTTTTAACTCATTAATTCAAGAAAAATAAGCACAGAACAACTTTGATGAGAATGAAATAATAAATAGGACTAATTGAGTTAAAGGTCATATAATTACTTAAATCCCCTAAATGCCCTCTTCCTGACTGTAATATCAAGACACTTTTAAAATCCTATGTCTAAGGCTCTATAGATAGTCATATATTCAAATATACTCCACCACTCCCCAAAGCTTTCAGCATGATTTAGTTGGTTAGGTGACTTCATTTGAAGGACAGAGTAGGCCCAAAGTAACCATTTACCCACCCCACCTGGAGAGTCTAGAGCTATGCTGTCTAATATGGGAGCTGTGAATCACAAGTGGCTCCTAAGCATTTGAAACATGGCTAGTCTGGATCCAGATGTGCTGTAAGTGTATATATAGATGTCATAGACTTAGGACCAAAAACCAATGTGAGATATCTCATTGATAATTTTCATATTGATCACATGTTGAAACGAAAATATTGTGAATTTACTGGGTTAAATTTAAAATGTTATTAAAACTAATTTTACCTCTTTCCTTTTAATTGTTTTAGTGTAGCTACTAAGAAATTTTAAAATACTCATGTTGTGTTTCTGTGGTACAGCATTGCTCTAGACAGTGTATGTGACCAGGGAAAGAAGGCTGAGGCCTTTCTCGATCATGTTAATCCATCCCATGTAGTCCTCTCAGATTCAGCTTTGACATAAGTTAGCAAATCTCCCTGGTCCAGCTTAAGCATGTGTTCCACGCCACTCATCCAAAGTACCATTTGGGGTACAACCAAGGACTCAAAGTACCTAAACCACTAGGGGCACTGGAATCTGTTTTCTCTTAAAAAGTTCGAAGACTGTCTCAGCAGACAGTGAATCAAAGCTGTGAGGAGATGCTCATCCAGAAACAGGGGAAGAATGGCATTTCTGTAGCAAGTGTCAGCCTTTCCATCTGACTTCTGTAAGAGAGAGAAGTAAGAGAAGGAGATACAGGCCTCACAAATAGCCAGAGAGGTCAATGAAAGAGGAAGCTCACCACAAAAGCCATCCAAAATAAAAGCAGTTCCCCGCAGGCTCTGAGAGCTGAAGGAGTCTGAAGTCCTGTGGGTGCTTAAAAAACAAGAACAAGCTCACCGTCAGTCCCTCTTTTCATCCCCAGAACAGTCGGTCATGCCCTTGGCAGCTGGTTGGCCATGCTGGTTCCCCTGAGATCCAGAACCAGCTCTGGTGTATCATAGGCACTGAGCTGAAGAGGCTCGGGCCCCGAAACTGTAATCTGATGACTTCCCTGATGGTCCGGTGGTTAGGACTCCATGCTGCCAATGCAGAGGGTACAGGTTGCAGGTTTGATCCCTGGGAAATTAAGAAAGATCCCACATGCCACGTGGCACAGCAAAAGACTTAAAAAAAAAAAAAAAAAAAACAGTAATCTGGTTTTCTCTCTTCTTGGGGATGTAGGTGGTGGTAGGATTCTTAATCCATTCACAAAATCTCAAAGCATAGAAAAAAAAAAAATCAAAGTCTGGACATGGGAGGTGCTCCTAGGGCCAAACCTCTGAAATCTCCTATTTCAGGACAAGCTGAATTGAAACCAATGCACACTGCTTCCACTCACTCAGTTCATTCACTCACTCATCTATCAGAGGCTTTCTATGAGGGAGGCTTTGTGCTAGGCACAGGTGGTGAAATAAAAATAAACCAGACATGGAAACAACCCTCAAAAAGCAATTCCCATCCATCTGGAGAGAGAATAAAAATAGTAGGCCCAACCCTATAAGCAAGTAGTGTAATTACTTGATGTGACTTAAAAGGGAAAAGTGGCCTGCCCAGCCAGTCTCGCCTTTCCCTGGCATGGAGCCCATAATCCTATCCTTGAGTGTTTACTGAATGCATTCACTCCTTTAGATTTTCGAGACTTCATGGTATCAAGATTTTCAGAAATTAGTATAAAACAAAGGAGAAGTGATACATGCCAAAGAACCTCTTTGGAGGGAGCAAAGTACCTCTAACATTGCTGGAGGGAAAGGCTTCATGGAGAAAGTTTGGACCCTGATTAGGTAGATTTCAGACATAGTCAAGGAGTAAAAGACTTTCCAGATGCAAAACGTAGACTAAAAACAGCTAATGCATTCATCAAATATTTGTAGATTCCCTCCTCTATTCCACTATGCTCCTTTCTGCTGGGCCTCAGGCTGCAGTGAGACCTGAGAGAGTCTCCACCTTCAAAGGACTCATATCTGAAAGATATGGGAAAAGGGGAAAAGGCGGTGAAGATGTATGAGGTGGAAGAACAGGGGACACTGTGGGGCTGGACGAGGCACCAACCAGACAGGAAGGTCAAGGCTGTCCTCTTAGAAGAGATGATCCCTGAGCTGAGTCTCAGATGACCTGTGGGAGGAGAAATGTCCTTGCAGAAGTGGTAGCTCACATAAAAGCTTCAGAGGTGCGAGAGGGCATCATGATTTCAGGGGACCCTGTCACAGGAAGGTAGCTGCAGGGGGACAAGTGAGACAGGAAAAGCTAGAGAGGTGAGAATGCGGATGTTGCCAGGGCTAAGATTTGTCTGGAAGGCAGTCGGGCAACACTAAGAGATTTTAAGCTGGGGTGAAAATGAAGCCGGTGTCTTTTTAGAAAGCTCATTTCGGCAGCGATGCAACCACAGATTGGAAAGAGACTGAGCCGGCGGGCTGGGAACCTGCTAGGAGGCGTTCGCACTGGAATGAAGATAAAGGGCAGGATGCCTGATTTCTAAGGAAGTGGAACCCTCAGGACGTGGTTGCACGCTTGCCGTGGGCTGGAGGGAGATGAGAAGGGCCTGGGATAATGCCAGGTTTCTGGCTCCCGGAAATGCCAACAGCCAGCTCCCCTTGACCAGAGAAACATGAAGTCAAGGCCAAGTCCTAAAGACTGGAGACCAATGAAGTCCTAGGACTTTCGACTGTGGGAGAGGGGCTTGTCTTAATAAAAATCATAACCCCTCATTCTCCAATCTCCCCCATAATGCTCGTATGAATTCCTTGGGGGAGTGGCAACCTAGGCTGGGATACTCTTATATCCTCTTCCTCTGGCTTTTCTTTCCTCAATGGACTCTACCCTCCTTCAAGCTGTTGTTCAGTGGCTAAGTCATGTCCGACTCTTTGCAACCCGGTGGACTGTAGCCCTCCAGGCTCCTCTGTCCAAGGGATTCTCCAGGCAAGAAAACAGGAATGAATTGCCATTCCCTCCTCCAGGGGATCTTCCCAACCCAGGGATGGAACCCGCATCTCCTGCATTGTCAGGCAGGTTCTTCTTTACTTTCTGAACCACCAGGGAAGCACCTTAAGGGCCTCTTCCAAATCCCTTCCTGTTAATCCCCACCCTTTCCCTCAGGCCATGTTCCAAATCGGCTTAAAGAAGTCTCCCTCCTGGGTAGTTGCAGGGGATTCTGAGTGAGTGAGTAAAGTTGCTGGAGTGGGTTGCCATTTCCTTCTCTGGGGGATCTTCCCGACCCAGAGATCGAACCCAGGTCTCCCACATTGCAGGCAGACGCTTTAACCTCTGAGCCACCAGGGGAGCAGGGGATTCTAGAACACCCCAAAACCTTCACAAGAAAGGAATTGAGACTTGATGAAGTACACAGTATACACACATACACACACAAAAGCAGTGACTTGATTAGAATCCCAAGTGTAACCACGAAAGGCAGCAAATGGGATATTTTTACACAGGATCTTCCTCCACTCAAATCACAGGGCGTAATCACAGTCTGCTCTGAGGACTGGCTCACTAAGGCCAGACAATCACACGTGGGCCTCGGTTTTTCCTGATAGACACTGGTTGTAGAGCTCTCACGCAGTCCTTTTTTTTTTTTTTTTTTTTTTAAGAAAGCTAACACCTCTCTCTACCTGCCAAGACCAAAATTTTCCAAGTCCTCCCTTGACTCATCCACGTGGATGCCATATCTGAAACTCTGGCAGCCCTTGCCTCCTAAATCAAAGCCCTTGGCAAGGTCCTCCTGCAGAGAAGACCAGAATGGAGCAGGAAGCAGGACCTTCCTTCCACCATTACCCCCACGGGGAGGAACGAGAACCATGCCTGAACCAAGACACAAAGGACCCGACTTCCCTTCAGATTGTATCCATGCACAAAAACATAAATCCACCCCCTGAGCCATTTCCTGGGTAAAGAGAAACTGCCTTTCATCTGCAAAATGGCTACCCCAAGAACCCCCTAAAGAGGGCTTTCTGCGGGGTATGGCTTTAAGTGTGGAGACACCCCGAGACACCTGTCTCCCTCACTCATAACCACTGACATGACCTCGGCTTCTCCTCTGTCACTGGGCAGGACGCATCCAGGAGAAGTGGGAGAGCCAAGCACAGGAGAGCACACCAAGTCTGGGAGTTCTGCAGACATTTACACCACCATGTAAAAATAGGTGTCCACAAGCAGGAGGGGTGGACAGACGCCACAGGACCTAAAATGTCCCACACTCTGGCGAAGACGCAGACGGAGGCCTGCTGAGCCGCAGATGCTTTCTACTCTGACGCTCTAGGCGATGGACTCTGGCCTACATAGCTGCGAAAGGACCTCAACTCCGTGTTTACTCTACTCAAGGGGAAAAAAAGAAAAGGAGGTGAGAAAACGTCCCTGAAGTCCACAGAGGACTCAGTGCATTTTAAATGCCCCTCAGCCAACAGGGGCAGCCAGCCTGGGGACAGCTCCTCCCACAGAGTCCAGACCCCCCCCTCTCTGCCCCCCGAAAGAAAATAGTGACAGAAGATGAATGAGAGCTGCAGGAAGAGGAGGCAAAATGGAAGCGACTGGTTCTGGTGAAGAAGAGAAGCAAAAATCCAATGAAAGGGGATCATTAAGGTCCAGACAAGAAATGCAATTTATTTTGGTTACCTGGACTCCCAAAGTCACCATATGCTCTCTGTTCTCACCAACCAACTTATTTTATCCCTTGCACAATAGCCAGAACTCTGTATAACTGCCATACTGTAACAGTTGGAAGCTCCACTGACAATTCTGGAAAAAAGGGCTATTTTCTAAACACAAGCGGGCTCACTCATGATGACTCCAAAAATCATGTTTCTAAAAAGCCATTTAATAAAGCTGTTGCTAAATATTTTACTCATACCCATTCGGTAGGGTATAGGATGTAAACCTATATAGATTAAATGGATCTCTAGATTTAATGGATTAAATTAATCGCCTGCTACATTTGGTTTTCACAGTTTTACCCATAGCTAATTAAACTATATTTGGGGGAGTTACCTGGTGGCCTAGTGAAGATTCTGGGCTTTCAGTGCTAGAACCCAGGTTCAATTTCTGGTTGGAGAACAGAAATCCCACAAGCTGTGTGGCATAGCCAAAAAAGAGAAAGAAAATATATTTATATTTTAAAGTGTCTCATTTTCTGTCTCTCTACCCCATAAAATGTGGATGGAAAGTATGGTACTTTTAAATCTCTGGAGCCTGGCCCTAGACCAAGCAGACGGTTAATAATTAAAAGGATAAATAAAAGCATAAATAACTATATCTAGTAATATACATCCCACCCTATTAAACAACTCTACTTCACATCCACGAGGATGACTAGAATCAAATACTCAAATGACAAGTGTTGAGGATATGAAGAAAACAGAACTCTCATACAATGCTGATGGGATTGTAAAATAGTGCAGCTGCTTTGGAAAACTGTCTGGCAGTTCTGCAAATAATAAACATAGATTATCACATGACCCAGCAATTCCTCTCTTGGGTACAGATCCCCAAGAAGTGAAAACATATGTCCATGTACACACTGCTATATTTGAAATGGATAACAAACAAGGATCTACTGTTTAGCACATAGAACTCTGCTCAATGTCATATGGCAGCCTGGATGGGAGGGGACTTTGGGGGAAAATGGATACAAGTATATATATATGGCTGAGTCCCTTTCCTGTTCACCTGAAACTATCACAACATTGTTAATCAGCTATATCCCAACACAAAATAAAAAGTTTAAAAAGTAAAAAACATGTCTACACAACAACTTGTACATGAATGTTCATAGCAGTATTATTCTTAGTAGTCAAAAGGTAGAAACAGTCAAATGTCCATCAACAGATGAATAGATAAACAGAAGATAGTATATACACACGATAGAATATGATTCATCCATAAGAAAGAATGAAGTATTGATACATGCAACAACATCATGCTAAGTGAAAGAGAAGAGTCACAAAAGACTACATTCTATATGGTTCCATTCATAGGAAAGTTCAAAATAGGGAAACCCATAGACTAAGACTGTATTAGTGGTTACTTACGACTGGATGGGGCAGGTACAAGGAACAAGAGAGGAACAGCTAAAAGGATTTCATTTTTTTGTTTTGGCAGCACTGAGTGGCTTGAAGGATCTTAAATCCTGACAAGACATTGAACCTGGGCCCCCACAATGAAAGCACCAAGTTCTAATCACTGGACCACCAGGGAGTTCCCCAGATTTCCTCTTCAGGAGATGAAAAAGTTCTAAAGTTGACAGTGGTGATGGTTGCGCTTATCTGTGAATACAATAAATCTCATTCAACTGTACACTTTAAAGGGTGAACTGTACAATAAATGAATTTATATCTCAAAGCATTTTTTTTTAATTTCTACTCATAATAATGCCAGAAGCCCACTAACCCAGAAATCTCTATGTCCAGGTCTCTCTTATAACTGTACTAGACAGTAGAAAGCATGTCTACTGGAGGAAATTCAACTTTCTACTTGATAATTCTATATTCGTATTAGCCTCTTATCGTATACCAAGTAACACAGAGGGAAATTCCTTGCCATGGAAAGCTTCAAATGTTGAAGCTATAACTATGCCAAACAAATGAGCTCATTAAGAGATTCTGAAGGCCTTTGGATTTCTGGTCTTTCTGTAAAGTCAAATATAAGTGTTGTAATGTCACATATTAACCACTCTGGGATGCTTTCTAAGGTGAAATTTCATAACGAGGAGGCTGAACCAAGAACGCATTTTTACTTAATGACCAAAGCTACTCCTATCCCAAGTTTGATTTCTTTTTAACCTTTAGTTATAAGAGGGGGTGGTGCATGAGTGTACGCGCTCAGTCATGTCCGACTCTTTTCAACCCTATGGGCGGTAGCCTGCCAGGCTCCTCTATCCATGGAACTTTCCAGGCAAGAATATTGGAGTGGGTTGCCATTTCCTACTCCAGGGAATCTTCCCAAGCCAGGGATCAAACTCACGTCTCTTGAGTCTCCTGCATTGGAAGGTGAATTCTTTACCACTGAGCCACCTGGGAAACCCATATCAGGAGGGGATAGGAGGGCAGATTTCATCAGAATTGAGGTTCATTTTCACTTGTGTAATGTTTTTATTAAGCTAGTGGTTATCCTACCTTGTGAATTTTGGCAAACTTTCATGTGGTAAAACCAAGGAACACGACAAGGAATGACATGACTGGAAACACTGATGACGATACTGAAGAGTAAGGAGGGAAGTGCAGAGGAAAGCATAATCAGAAAACGTCGGGACCAAATCCTGGCTCAGCTACTTACAAGGTACACAAACTCTGGCCTATGACTTAATCCTGAACCTCAGTTTCTTCATCTGTAAAATGGAGATATCAGATACCAGCTCTTAAGTGTTTCCAGGAAGACATTCATGTCACAGTGCAAGTGACGTAAGGAAAAGCAACTGATGATGTAAGCACCTGAGAACTATTGCTCCCTTCTCCTTAGGAAGAGGATGAAAGGTTGAGTCCTGGGTGGTGCTTAAGAGGTAGAAAGAAGGGCAGGAACAGAAGATAGGGGATGGTGGGGTTAGGGGGAGTCAGAGGCAAATAGTGTGTGGTCCACTAGATCCAATGAAGCCAGATAGTGTTAGTTGCTCAGTCATGTGTGACTCTTTGCGATCCCATGGACTGTAGCCCGCCAGGCTTCTCTGTCCATAGGACCCTCCAGGCAAGAATACTGGAGTGGGTTGCCATTTCCTCCTCCATGAAGCCAGATAATCCCCAGCCAAAATGGGAGGCAAGATGTGCCTGTGTACAAGGAAAAGGACATTAACCCAAAGCAAAATGAGAGCCGAATTAGTCTGTCGGTCAAGTCTTTGAGTTTATAATGGATGGAGTCCGTCTTTTCAAGAATTTCCTTTTGGGATATCTAAGGATTAGATGTGGATATGGTGGACGACAAGAGGATGTAATTAAACGTTAATATCCAGGATGTGTGTACTAGCAAGTTACTCACTGTTAACAGGGATAGTTCAAAAGCCTGGATTCTCAGGGAGAAAGCCGGAATGGAAACCAACATCTAGTCCATCTAGTCCACCGAAAGAGAAGAGAGTTTCTTCTCTTTTGACACCCCATTAGGAGGAGGATAGAGCTGTGCAACTGTTCTTTACTGAAAAGAATAAAACCGAAGTCTTGAAATACTGCGCGGAGTCCACCCGCCCAAATTTGTTACTGGCAATTGAGCGCCCTCTACTGTCATTTCATAGGGAAGACAGACTTTGAAAGTGGCAATGTTTGGAATCTTGTAGGGTTCCAGCCCTGGAAGAAACTGCCAAACCAGCAACGTTTACATAGATGCCTTCCGAGGCAGAAGAGGGTTGAAAAAGCATCAAGATGATACAAGTGAGTCCTACTGTCATGAGGTTTGGGAGCATCGTAGGTATTCATAAGATGTGTGTTGAATGATTTAATGACAGTAGGTCCATGGCAAAGAGTCCTGAATTAACGCCACATCAGGGTATTGACATGTAATGAATATGCCACCTGTCAAATGGAAACAGCAACGGAAAACTTGATTGTTCCACATTTTAGGATGTTCTCTGAGTGATGCAGTTGAGTAAGAACCATGGCAGGATCACCTGTTTGAAATTAAGGAACTGCTCCATTGGGTCAACCAAATGGGCATCCTGTCATAAAACCAGGTCACCTTTTCCTCTCTGAGCTTTGGTGAGTCCATCTGCAAAGCTGGGGGAGATGGGGAACATGGCTTTCCTTGAGAAAAAGTTACCCGTGATCCCCCATACTGTTAGACCAGTAAAACATGGTTATCTATTTATCATCCATCCTGCGTCAGATGGGGGGAGGGGGGAATGCCTAGTTCCAAAGCTGTTCTGGCATCAGATCTATGATTCACTGTGAGATGAAGAAAAAAAAAAAAAAAAACACATGCACTTACCTCTAATTGCTTGCCAATCCAGTTTCTTTTGTTGCCAGAAACTTATATTCAGTGGTGTTGACAGTATATGGACCTAATATTCCCTGGCTGTACCAGTTTTATGCAGGAAGATTGCAACGATTTTTCCTTAAGGAAAAAGAAAAAAACAAAACAGCCCCAGCACGCAATGAACTACTTTGATCAGAGTGCGACAATTGCTGAGACAGTCAGCAATGCACTGGAAACTGCACTCTGCCTACTTTGAGAAATGAGAAAGATAATCCCTATGCAACTTCACTGTGATATATGACACACACCATGTTAGTTTCTTCACTAAGGAAATCTACAACACCTTCTACTTCTTTCTTTGAGAATGCAAGTTGTATCTACAGCCTGAATTTATGTCCCCTGAACGAATGGTCAATTGCCTGAAATTGAATATCCAGCAGAATGGCCTGAGATGCCCTGCCCTGCCTTTTGGAAAAGCCCCACAAGCCACGTCTCCTGATGGGTGATACATCCGATGACTATTCATTTGGCCTAGAAGTCACAGACATTTATGCCTCAGACAGTCTGGAGAGAGGTTCTCAGAGCACAAACTAAGAACACACAAGATTGTTCCCAATCTTCTTTCCAGGACCAAGAAACTAAAGGGCGACCAGATATCTTAAATGCAACAAGGGCACATAGTGCTGCTTGGTGTGCTCAGCAGTGTTCGACTCTTCTCAACCCATGGACTGTAGCCCGCCCAGCTCCTCTGTCCATGGAGTTTTCCAGGCAAGAATAATACTGGAGCAGGTTACTACTTCCTACTCCAAGGGATCTTCCGGATCCAGGGATCGAATTCACGTCTCTTGAGTCTCCTGTATTGGCAGGCGGATTCTTAACCACTAGCACTGCCTGGAAGTCAGTGCTGCTAGGAAAGGGTTACAAATCTGTGCCCAGACAGAGCCCTTTAGGAGAGATGCCAAACACAAGCTGGAACTTACTCAACATTGCCAAAAGTGAGGCAGGCCGTTGAGCCCTAGGAGTAAAAATTCAGGCTTCCACTGGTCAGCACATTTGACTAAGTTTCTATTTTCACAGAAATGGAATGAGGAATAAGGCTGGAGAGGAGCAGAGTCTTCCTGCATTTGCTCTGCACTCACACAATTGTCATTAAGCACCAGGGTGCTTTTAAAATCTGGAAGCCCCGCAGGGGTTTTTTTTCCGCAGACTCACAGCTAATGCAGGAGGAATGAGGCCTCATCTCCTGCCTTCTTTTCAGGGCTCCTGACCTTCCAATGCCAGGAGCGCTCTCTCAGTGGGTGGGTCAAAATAGCTCATCCAGAACTCGAGGGAGGGTGAAGGAGGTGCAAAGTGTTAGTAATGGCCTTCTAAGACTCTGTTTTCAGAACTATATAGGTCACATAGGTGACAGGACATTACAGCTGGACGAAACAGAACACCAAACCCAAGAGCAACACCCCTTAACTCATCCTCAGTGCGTGATATTGTAAGAGTCTTTTTTTTCCAAATGGCAAGAAAGACTTTATTTGACTTCCTAATCAGGAACAGAGCTCAAAGGGGTCTGACAAGGAGAGATCCTCTGTCACTACTCATCAGAAAACTCTTTTTTTTAATTATTAGAAAAAGATACCCTTGACAAAAAATGCTAGGTACCCCCTCAGAGGAGGGCATGGCAACCCACTGCAGTATTCTTGCCTGGAGAATGCCATGGATAGAGGAGCCTGGCGGGCTACAGTCCATGGGGTCACAAAGAGTCTAACATGACTGAGCGACTGAGCACAGCATATCCCCACAGACCTGTACTTTCCATGTGTCTTATCCAAGTCAAGCATCAGTAACACATGATTTTATTGAAGACCCCATTTATTTAAGGAAATCAGAAGTATTTTTATATCTTATTAAATCCTTAAGTGTCATTATGTGGTGACTGTAAGTAACCATTGATTTAATTTCGCCACCAAATAGAATTTAGTGCCCTCAAGTTCACAGCGTTGGATGAAGTATTATACAGAAAGTAATTCACATAGCATCTCAATCTTAAATTACATCAATGACATGTATTATTAGCCATTTCCAAAAAAAAAAAAGAGAGAGAGAGAGAGAGCACTGTCCAAGCAGTCAAGCCCACCCTATAAGAAAAGATTCATAGTAATACTGCTGCTGCTGCTAAGTCCCTTCAGTCGTGTCCGATTCTGTGCGATACCATCAATGTCAGCCCACCAGGCTCCCCCGTCCCTGGGATTCTCCAGGCAAGAATACTGGAGTGGGTTACCATTTCCTTTTCCAATGCATGAAAGTGAAAAGTGAAAGTGAAGTCGCTCAGTCCTGTCCGACTCTTAGCAACCCCATGGACTGCAGCCCACCAGGCTCCTCCAACCATGGGATTTTCCAGGCAGGAGTACTGGAGTGGGGTGCCATTGCCTTCTCCGCATAGTTATACTAGTAAAAACAATAAGAGCAATAAAAAGTGTACCTGGGTGCACTTCCCAGGTACAGGCCCTATTTTAAATCACTTTACCCATAATGAGCTCATTTAAATCTCTCAACGGCTCTTAGACATACTCTCAAGACAGCTCACTTTATGGGCAGGAAAGATTTCTGTTGTTTTTCTCAGTTGTGAAAGAATAGCTGAGTAAAAGTAAACCCAGACTACCTACCAACACTGACCTAAATCTAGGTCAACAAGTTTCCCAATCTCTAATCCCCAGTCCAAATAACTCTTCTCTCAAGTCCAAAACACAGAAGTGAATCTCATTCTCAATCTAAAATGTGCAATTCTGGGTTTGTAACATCACATAAATACCATTTTCGTTAGCCATCTGGAAAGCGGGGAGGAAAACTCTTAAACGAATAAAACTATACTCCTTCAGGGACTTGCCTTGTAGTCCAGTAGTTACCACTCCGTGCGTCCCCTGCAGGGGGCGCAGTGCGACACCTGGTTGGGGAACGAAGATCTCACACGCTGCACCGTGCAGCCAAAAAAATAAAAATTGTATGGCTTCAAAGCATCAACTTCGAAGAGAGGTGACCCCAACTGCTAGAGGGCCTCCCAGTCTCTTCCTTACACAGTCCTTTCCCCTCTCATGACTCTCCGCTCCACGTTTTCTCCCATAAATGAAAAAACAAATACCAAAATATCAAATTTCCACTGAAGGTTTCTAAGTTTACCAAAAGCAGCAAATACTTCTGCTGACACAAGGAAACCATCAAAAAAGAGATGCTGTAACTAATATATGTGTGACTTTAAACATTTTCCCAGCTGCCCCGTAACTGGCGATGGAGGCAATACTTCAGAGGGATAGACATTCGCTTTGTTCGTTCTTTTCCATCCCCCTTTCAGGCTGAGTCCCCTCCAGCCAACTATAAATAAGAATATGTGTGTTACTGGGTCATATTAGTATTTCTGGTTTGAGGTCTATTTGAGTTTTGTCATTTTTATTTTCAAAGTGAAAATAACTTCATCTTCTTCCTAGACATAAAAATAATACACGTCCATTATAAAGAATTGGAACAATATATAGAGAAACCATCATGAAAATAAAAGTCCACTGAAATCTTACCATCCTAACCAGTAACACTGAGGTGAACTTCCTTTGCTGTATTTACATACACACATATGTACACACCTAGGAACAGATATTCCCACAATTCTACCTGAATGGGATTGCTGTTTTTATCATGGACAACTTTTCCCCTCTTTTCCTCTCTTCCTTCGACATTAACAACCTAGAGTGCATTTAGGTTCCCTTTTGTTATCACACACACACATGCATATTCATAGATTCCCACATATGTAAGGAGGGAGTTTTGGTTGTTTTTTACCATAATGTCATCACGTAACACTCATTTTGCATCTTTTTCTCCTCACTAACCAGTATCTCATGGAATCTCTGTCAGACATCTGGCAAGGCTATAATTCATTCCATTTAATGGCCATGTAATATTCTATGGAGTAATATATTTTAATTTTTCAGCCATTCCCTGATTAATGGCCATTCACCATGTTTCCAGTTCTTGGCGGCTACAAACAACACTGCAATAAACATTCTCGTACACATGTCCTTACAAATTAGCGCTTTTATTTTTATGGAATAGATTCCTAGGAGTAGGATTCTGGGGTCAAGGGGAATATGTATTTTTAACTTTAATAGATATTTCCAGATTGCCTTCCAAAAGGGCTGGAACACTTTACAACTCCAATGTATGAGAGCATACTTCCCCCACATCCCTGCTGGCAACGGGTACCATAGCTCAAGTTTTGCCAGGTTAATGGATATAGAGCAATATTCCATTATTAATTTGTATTTCTCTTAGTCCAGACCACTGCATGCATTATACAGCTTGTATACATTTTGTTATGGCTGAAATCCAGCCCACAAATGGCTTGCAAAAGTAAGCATCCTTGCTATGTTCAGTTCAGAGGAAGGGCCCTGACCTTTTCTAGTTTGTGGGAAGGTGCTACCGATGGCCTTGTCCTGACCATCAAGAAATTTGAGCATATTTTTATATGGCAGAGAAAATTTGGACTTGTTGAGTGAATTTTCTCTTCATATCTGTTGCTCACTTTTCTATTGCATTACTTAGTATTTTCTTGTCAATTTATATGAGCTGAAATTTGTTAGGGTTATAGAAATTATTTTATCAACACATTACAAATATTATTATTTGCCCATTAACTTAGTTTATGATACCATTTATAATATAAATGGTTTTAAAATATTTTAGTCCAATATATTTATTTTTCCTTTATAACTTCTGGATTCCTAGTCTTAGTAAAAGAGATCTCCTTGATCTTTAGAAAATACATGTAGCCTCCTAAATTATCTCATAAAATATTTTACTTTTTATATTTATCTTTTTTTCCCATCTGGAATTTATTTGTGGATATGGAGTAAGATAGAGGTTCAAATTTACTTTCTTCTGGCAGAATAACCAGGTGAACCAACATCATTTAAAAATGTTCATCCTTTATCTACTAAATTCAAATGTCCTTTAGTATGTATCAACCTCTTATGTGCACCAATTCTGAATTCTCAGTTGTGGTCCACTGCTCTAACAATTCCTACAGCAACATCAATTCTTACGTCAATAAGTTCCAATATCTGATATTTTTTCCCATGGTATCTCAGTTATCCTTTGTGTAAAGTTTAAAATTCTTTTATCTAATTAAGAAAAAAATGTATGAGCATCATAAGTGGAATTGCATTAAGTGTACATACTATTTTGTGGAGAACTGACATCTAAATCCAAATATTGTCTTTATATCCAAGAACATGGTGTGGCTTTGCACTTATTCAGAATTTAGTGGTTTTATACTAGTAATAATAATATTTTGTACTTTTCTTTATCCAGGTCCTATGTCTTATTAGATTTTTTATCAAAGTATTTCTTTATTTTTGTTGCTATTATAAATGCAATACTTTTCCCATTTACACATTTAGTAAAGTTCTTGATCTTTATTTAAAATCTATCCCCAATACCAAATTATCTTTTTTTAACCAGAGGCTCTCAGTTTCTCTAAGTATGTAATCATATCATCAGGAACAAAAAGATAACTTTTCTCTTGTTATTGGATTTGCCAGTCAAATTATAATGGTGATTTTAATGCAAATTATTTTCATATTTCACCATGAATAATAGTATTTACTGTTAGTTTTTGGTAAATTTGTTGTTGTTGTTTCATTGCTAAGTCATATCCAACTCTTTGTGACCCCATGGACTATAGAGCCCACCAGGCTCCTCCGTCCATGGGATTTCCCAGGCAAGAATACTGGAGTGGGTTGCCATATCCTTCTCCACGGCATCTTCTCAATCCAGGAATTAAACCTGCATCTCCTGCACTGACAGGCACTACTGAGCCACCAGGGAAGCCCTTTTGGTAGATAGCTTTCTACATATTTGTTTCATTCTGTTACTATTAGAATTTTATTAGGAATGAGATAAACTTTATCAAATGCATGTTGGAAGCTACTGATATTATCATAAGGTTTTTCTCCGTTATTTAAATCATGGAATTTATTGAGACGTGTCCTGATAGTGAATCACTTTAACAAAGCCCTCCCAATCCTGTAACCAGGGAGGGTTATAGTAGGGTTTTATTGTTTTTGTTATTTGTATATACTGGGGGGGGTGTGTATGTGTGTGTGTGTGTGTGTGTGTGTGTGTGAGTGAGAGAGAGATTTCTAGGTTCTATTTGCCTGATTCTACTCGTTGATACTTTATTTAAATTTCTGCAAACACATATTCATTAGTGAGATCAGTCTATAATTCTACTTTTGCACTACCTTTATCAGGTTTTGGTTGTAAAATTATACTGGCTTTGGGAAACAAATTGGAGGATTTTACCTTTTTTCTATAGACTGGGATATTTTAAATAACTTCAGAATCATCCATTCTTTAAAGGTTAGGTAATACATTCAGCTTGGAATCTATCTGGCCTCCATATTTTAAAGGTATATTTTTAATTATTTATTTCTGGCTGCACTAAGTCTTCCGTGCTGTGTCCAGGCTTTCTCCAGTTGTGGCAAGTGGGGGCTACTCTCTAGTTGCAGCACACTGGCTTCTCGTTGCAGTGGCTTCTCCTGCGCAGCATGAGCTCTAGGCTCACGGGCTTCAGTGTTTTCAGCACCAGGGCTCAGTAGTTGTGGCCCACGGGCTTAGTTGTTCCACGACATGTGGAATCCTGGACCAGGGATCGAACCTGTGACCCCCGAACTGGCAGGTGGACTCCTATCCACTGTACCATCCATCAGGGAAGTCCTAAAAAGTAGATTTTTTAAATAGTAAATTTTGAATCATCTTTCTGATTTCTCCTATGATAAGTAATCTATTCTGGTTTTTCACTTCTTCTTGAGTCACATTTGACTGTGTGTTGATAGGAAATAACCTTTCCTTTAAGACTTCAAGTTTGCGGCCATAGAGTTGTATGTCACAGTCTCTCAAAATTCTTCTGATCTTTCTGTTTTGCACAATGGTTACATCTCCCTTCTTATTCCTAAACTGGTTTCTTTTTGTTCTTTTTCTTTTTCCTTTCAAGCCCCTCAAGCCAAATGTATATAAGGAATGGATGCATTATCAGCCATATTCAATACTGTGTTTTCCTAAAAAAAATTGTAAATGCATATGATGTGAAACTTAAAAGATAAAAAGGATATACAGTGAAAAATAATTCTTTCTACTCCTGTCCCCCAGCCACTCGGTATCCTCCTAAGACACAATTACTATGGAGTGTTCTTTTTCTCACTTCCTGAGGTGAAGTGAGTGCCAATCCCATTGACTTTCAGTCTTTCTTCATTTTTAACATATGCATTTAAGTATATACTTTCCTCTATGAATTGCTTTAGCTGCATTCCAGGGTTTTAATATGCTGGGTTTTTTAATTATCAATTCAATTTTTTACCTAATGCCCATTGTGGTTTCTTCTTTGAATCGCGGGTTACATAGGTATGGATTTCTTAATTTAAGATGTAGATATATTATTTTTCTCAATTAGTCATTCCCTCCTAAACTATAATAGGATAATACATACCCATTCATGCTGGATTTGACCATGTGGCTTTCTTGGGCCCAAGGACTGTTATATGTATGCTATATTGGAGCAGAGCTTTTACACTAAATTGTGAGGTTTGGCTGGGGGTTTTGCACTCCAGTGCCTTCTGCCACAGAAAGGTATGTCCCACTTAGAGATGCCTCCTTCAGCCTGGATCCTAGAACAAAAAGATCTGGAAAGCAGGCCTGAGGCTAACCCATAGCTTGGGTAGAGCAGAGCTGCAACATCAAAAACATTAACATGAATGGAAAAGAAATGTGTTAGTAAGTCAAGGAGAGTCTGAGGTTGTTTACTTGCAGGATAACCTAACTAAAGACACCTTATACAATTTGCATATACAAGGGGATTTATTTTCTAGTTATCTTTTTGCTACTGATTTCTGGTATAATTGCATTGTGGTCACAAAACACACAGTATTCTTTAAGTCATTAAAAGCCTGTCAAAGAGTACTATGATATCTCCAAGTTTGGTAAACACTACTTGGTCTTGGAAAGAATATGTGTCCTGCAGTTATTGGATGCAACGTTGTGTGTACTGTATGTTCATTAAATTAAGTTTGTTCATTGTGTCGTTCAAAATGTTTCAGGCACTTCTTGATTTTCGTCCTCTTGTCCTGTCAATTATTGAGAGACATGCATTAAATAGAGAAAGGTTCCAAACAGGGAAAGAAGTACGTCAAGGCTGTATATTGTCACCCTGCTTATTTAAATTATATGCAAAGTATATCATGAAAAACACTGGGCTGGATGAAGCACAAGCAGGAATCAAGACTGCCAGGAGAAATATCAGTAACCTCAGATATGCAGACAACACCGCTTTTATGGAAGAAAGCAAAGAAGAACTAAAGAGCCTCTTGGTAAAAGTGAAAGAGGAGAGTGAAAAAGTTGGCTTCAAACTCAGCATTCAGAAAACTAAGATCATGGCATGTGGTCTCATCACTTCATGGCAAATAGACGGGGGAAGAGTGGAAACAGTGACAGACTTTATTTTGGGGGGCTCCAAAATCACTGCAGATGGTGACTGCAGCCTTGAAATTAAAAGACACTTTCTCCTTGGAAGAAAAGTTATGACCAACCTAGACAGCATATTAAAAAGCAGAGACTTTACTTTGCCAACAAAAGTCCGTCTAGTCAAAGCTATGGTTTTTTTCAGTAGTCATGTATGGATGTGAAAGCTGGACTATAAAGAAAGCTGAGCACCAAAGAGTTCATGCTTTTGAACTGTGGTGTTGGAGAAGACTCTTGAGAGTCCCTTGGACTGCAAGGAGATCCAACCAGTCAATTCTAAAGGAAATCAACCCTGAATATTCTTTGGAAGGACTGATGGTGAAGCTGAAACTCCAATACTTTGGCCACCTGATGAGAACTGACTCATTTGAAAAGACCCTGATGCTGGGAAAGATTGAAGGTAGGAGAAGGGGACAACAGAGGATGAGATGGTTGGATGGCATCAGTGACTCAATGGACATGAGTTTGAGTCAACTCCAGGAGTTAGCAATGGACAGGGAGGCCTGGCGTGCTGTAGTCCTTGGGCTCGCCAAGAGTTGGATGCAACTGAGTGACTGAACTGAACTGATGCATTAAAATAGCCTGTTATTATGCATTTGCTAGTTTCTCCTTGTTAGTTCTGTCAACTTTTTAACATATTTTAATATATTCAAGGTAGATTTATCGTATCACCCTAGTAAATTCACCCTAGTGAATTGAACAAGCAATCATCATGAAGTGACCATTTTATTTCTAGTTATGCTTTTGCCTTAAAATAAATCTATGTTGTTCAATACACAGCCACACAGCTGTATCTTCTATTTAACAAGGTATTATTTTACTCTCCGTTGATTCTTGGATTTTTTTGTATCCTAAGGTTTTTAAGTGTCTCTTGTAAATAGTAGATAGTTAGGTTTTGTTTGTTTTTTATCCAGTCTGATAATCTTTATCTTTTAACTGAGGCATTTGCAATTAATATAATTGTAAATTCTACATATTTACAATAATATAATCCATATATACAATTCATGTAAACACTGATATATTTGGATTAAATATTATGTGCTTGATTCTTGTTTCATAAGTTTTATGTTCCTTTTTCTCTCTTTTTTTTTTTTTTTTTGCCTTCTTGGGTTGACTGAGCATTTTATTTATTTATAATATATATTTATTATGGCTGTGCTGGGTCTTTGTTGCTGCGTGGGCTTTTCTCTAGTTGCGGCAAGCAAGGGCTACTCTCTAGCTGTGGTATACAGGCTTCTCTTTTTGTGGTGGTTTCTCTAGTTGCAGGGCACGAGCTCCAGGGCATGCAGTCTCAGAAGCTGTGATTTCCGGGCTCGAGAGCACAGGCTCAATAATTGTGGCACACAGGCCTAGTTGCTCTGGGCATGTGGGATCTTCCCGGATCAGGGATTGAGCCCATGTCTCCTGCATTGGCAGGCAGATTCTTTACCACTGACTCATCAGGGAAGCCAGACTGAGCATTTTTTATCATTTTATTTTCTTATATACTTTGAAGTTCTATATTATTTTTCTGTTCCTGTTCTTTTACATTTAGTGTGTACATTAAAAATTATACATTCACGACTTACCAAAATCTAATATAACCAGTTCAATCTTCCAGAAAATTCAGTAAATTTTTAGAACATTTAACTCCACATATCTTCCTCCAATTTATCTGTTATTATTGTCATGCGTTTTACTTTGAAATTCTATACTCCTAGATTAACCATTTATTTATCCCTTTGTTTGTGTTTTATTTGTTAATGTTTTTCTAACCTTTCACCTGAGATCTTTTTCATCTTACCTGAAAAAGAAAAACTTCTGAGAATTCTAAAATTTTAGTGGGCTTGCTGATAGTGAACTCTGTTTTTGTTTGGCCAATAAAATATCTTTATTTTCTCTTCAGTTTTTCTCCAGATAATTTTGTAACTTAGAAATAATTTTAAATGCAAAGAAATTTGTAAAACTAGGACAAAGAACCTTTTGTTTTCCTGACCATTTCCAAATAAGTTGCCAATGGGATGCCCCAACATACTTGAACACCTGGTGGTATAATACTTACAAACAACGACATTCCCCATACGTAANCTCTTCAGTTTTTCTCCAGATAATTTTGTAACTTAGAAATAATTTTAAATGCAAAGAAATTTGTAAAACTAGGACAAAGAACCTTTTGTTTTCCTGACCATTTCCAAATAAGTTGCCAATGGGATGCCCCAACATACTTGAACACCTGGTGGTATAATACTTACAAACAACGACATTCCCCATACGTAAGGAGAAGGCAATGGCACCCCACTCCAGCACTCTTGCCCGGAAAATCCCATGGACGGAGGAGCCTGGTGGGCCACAGTCCATGGGGTCGCTAAGAGTCGGACACGACTGAAGCGACTTAGCAGCAGCAGTAGCAGCAACCAAAATACAATCAGAAAATTAACATTACACATTATCACCACCTAATATAAAGACCCATTCCAAGTTTTGCTAATTGTTTCAATAATATCCTTTAGAAAATTAGAAGATCCAATTCAGGTGACATGTTGCATAAAACTATCATCTCTTTTGTCTCTTTCAACCTGGAATAGTTCCTCAGACTTCCCTTATGTTTTATAACCTTGAAACTTTTGAAGATTACAGGATAGTTATTTTGTAGAATGTCCCTCAACATGGGTTTATATGGTGTTTTCTCATTAATAGTTTCAAGTGACTTGTTTTGGTCAGGAATACTACAAAAGTGATGCTGTGTTCTTCTCACTGCATATTACCAGAGGGTACCCAATCTAAATTTGTGTCACGACAGGTGATACTAACTTTGGTCACTTGATTAAGGTGGTACCTGTTAGGTTTCTCCACTGTATAAATCACCCTTTCCCACTTGTAATTAATAAGTATTTCTAGGCAATATCTTGAAATTACGTACATATCCTTACTTCATCAAACTTTTACCCTCTAAAATGCAAATCAAAAACACAATGAGGTATCACCTCCCTCTGGTCAGAATTACCATCATCAAAAAGTCTACTAAAAAGTCCAATAAATGCTGGAGAAAATGTGAAGAGAAAGGAACCCTCCTACACTGTTGGCAGGAATGTAAATTAGTATAGCCACTACAGAAAACAGTATGGAGGCTCCTTAAAATGCTACAAATAGAGCTACCATATGATCCAACAATCCCATTCTTGGGCACATATCCAGAGAAAGCTATAATTTGAAAAGATACAAGTACCCCAGTGTTGATATTAGCACTATTTACAATAGCCAAGACATAAAAGAAACCGAAATGTACATCCACAGCTGAATGGATAAAGATGTGGTACACATACACAATAGAATATTGCTTACCTGTAAAAAAGAATGAAATAACGCCATTGCAGCAACAGGGATGAACCTAGAGATTATCATGTCAAGTTAAGCCAAAGACAAAGAGCATATCATATGTTATCACTTACATTCTACTGCAATATGTGGAATCTAAAAAAAGAAGATACTTAAAGCAACTATCCTTCAGTTAAAAAATAAACTTAAAATCTTTTAAAAATTTAAAAAGAAGATACAAAGCAAAAATAGACCCACAGACATAGAAAAGAAATGTATGGTTACCAAAGGGGCAAGGGAAGGATAAATTAGAAATCTGGGATTAACATATATACACTACAATACATAAACTAACCAATAAGGGCCTACTGTACAGCATAGGGAGCTACACTCAATATTTGTTGGATCTTCGTTGTAGCACACAGGGTCTTTAGTTGCACACATGGAATCTAGTTTCCTGATTCAAGGATGAAACTGTCTTTCATAATCTGCACTGGAAGTGTGGTCTTAGTCACTAGATCACCAGTGAAGTAACCTTCATTTTTCCAGAGTATTTTTCACCTTTTCTAGGCCAGGTTTCTCTAGTAGCAATGCCAACTATAAAACTAGGTGAAGCTGCAAGGACATGTCCAATTTATTACCCAATTGCCTAGACCTGAGTCAGCAGGACAGTCAAAAAATTCTCAAACACACAGACCTGATTTCAGCATTTATACAATATTAAGAGTCTCTCTTCCTTCAGCTCCCTCTTGACTCCACCAGGTTCCTGCCCGGTGCCTCACTCAGAGCGGTTTGACAGTCCTGGCTCCCTTCACTCTCACGGTATTATCACTGGGGGACCTGGACGTTTCTTCCCTCCTAGTGATGCCAAGGAAATCTGAATCTTTCTCATTTTTATTGAATTCTGGGTTCTACCTTTTTTTTTTTTTCTTTTTTTGTCAGAGGCCTCTTTTCCTTAGATTTGTTTACTTATATCTCCTCATTTCTAAAACATTATTAGACCTTTTATATTTATATTGCTTATCAGGGTAGGTGAAAGGCTGCAGAGATTTATGTCAAGGACAAGAATCAGATGTGCAGAGAGAAGCAGAGATGAGAGTTCATATAGCTTTCAAAAGGCAAAGATAAAAATCACCTGGGTTCCTGATTCCTAATTCCAGTGCCACCTCCCCTTAGACACCTTGGTAGTGGTTGAGTCACTAAGTCATGTCTGACTCTTGCAACCCCATGAACTGTTACCATCCAGGCTCCCCTGTCCATGAGATTTTCCAGGCAAAAATACTTGAGTGGGTTACCATTTCCTTCTCCAGGGGATCTTCCTGACCCTGGGATGGAAGCTAGTCTCCTGAATTGCAGGCAGATGCTTTACTGACTGAGCTATCAGAGAAGGAAGGTTGGTTCAGACACCATGACATACCCCAAAATCCTTCTGCTAAATTCTGCTCCGGCTTGTGCTCGCCTGACTGGCTTTCTGGTGCCTTGCATAAAGAGGAGTGACTAGGACATCCATCTATCTGCAAATCTCAGTCCGTCTAGCCAAAAATATCCTCGTCTAAAACCAGCACCTACAAACACTTTGCATTGGGTAGTCCAGCCTACCTTAAGCAAAGTCTGAGAATCACCTATTCCTATAACAATCTCATGTTGTATCAGTTCAGCATTCTCGCCAACTAGATGGCCATGCACAAGCTCAAGTATCTGCAGAGGCTGCTTCAGTCTTATAGTCCAGGGACCAGTGGATTTTGTCACACTTTCGCTATGCGACTGCGCTGCCATGGGCCCCATTCTTTCTGAAGACTTCCCCCATGGCTCAGCACTTAAAACGCATATTTACTGAGCATGGAGAGTGTAGGCTTTGGCCAGGAAGTGCAGACTCTGACAACGAAACCAACTCAGAGATCGTTCCTTGCTGCTCAAGCTGTTACTCTCTTACGAAGTGTCCTCTCAATTGCATTGTCATATTACCTTATTCAACATCTCAGAAACCTGAAAAACGACTCTAAATCACAGACCTCAAAGCCTTTATCTCACTCATTTGTATTCCCCTTAGAATTTACGTCCTGACTTCACTAGTCTAAAAATTATTGCTCTGGCTGCTTGCACGACACGATCTGCTGGGGGCGGAAAGCCCCAGCTGTGCTTTCTCTGCCCCTGACACCCGCCCTGGCAATCAACACAACTCTACCAGGGCGTCCCTAATGGCATCGGCAGCAGTGGGCAATGCTCCCGCTCATTACTAGCGGCACTAGCACCGTGGGGCTAGTGGGAACGAATGTTTATTTAGCTCCAGAAAATGAGCCGATCCCACCATGAGACCTCATCCACAAAGGTGCAGCGAGAGGAAACCATTTACAGAAAGAGAAGCTGGTTCTGTAGAAGCCTCCACTGTAAAAGGACGTGGTTAAAGCTTCTGCCACAAAACCTACCATGGCTGACACTTAGCCTCGTTTGAAGGAGCTTTCCCTTCAGACGTGAGGGTAGAAAATCAAACTTATGCCTCAGAACGGGAAAAACGGAAGCCTGGAAACCACCCTCTGCGATTCTCCCTGCTCTCTTAAGAAAGTACAGTTGAGCTTCTGGAATGCCCACCGTGTGGAAGACGATTACAGTGCAACTTTAGAGGTTCTGTTTCGCTGAGTTCTCAGGTGCTCACGGTGGGTCAAGCACTGTTCTAAGTGCTTTGCAAAATCCTCATGTATTTAATCTTCAGGTGGAGGTGGAGAGCCTTAGTAGCATCACTTTTCACTTGGGGAAACAGGCTCAGAGAGGTTAAGAAACAAGCCCAAGATCCTAGAGCTAAATAGGAAAGGAACAGGAATTTGAACACAGGCTGACTGGCTCCACGGCACAGTCTCATACTCTGGAGCATTTGAGATGATCGTTAACAACAATAAGCAACGTTATTTATAAGGTGCGTCCCTTCCCTGGTGGTCCAATGGTTAAGCTTCCACTACAGGGGGCCTGGGTTTGATCCCTGATGGGGGGGGGGCTCTGCATGCCATGAGGTGAGGCCAAAAAAAGCATCTTCCTTCCAATATACAAAACACCTTCAAATGTTTTCTTCTTTATCCAGAGTGTAGTATTTCTCTAATCTGGAAAAGTGGGATCACAGTATCTCAAATTACCTCTTTTAATGCTTAACAGAGGACTAGATAGCTAAATTTGGGACAAAACAAGGACGAAATTAATTTTGTGAGAGCATGTAGCTTTCATTGTTGATTCACCTGAGAGAGAGGGAGAGGATGCTATTTGTGGTTGAAGAGGCCCCATACTTTAGCCTTCTTGGTTTACTTGACTGGTATTCTAGAAAATACAACAGAAACACCACAGATTCCTCTCCTGGGATCAGGAATAACATTCCCACCAGATTTGTAAAAAGCCTCCCTAAGTGCAAGTACACGTGGGTTTCTTGATTAATTCAGTTCTGCTTCAAGTCCACTATAATTCCCTAAATCAAAACGGAAGCCGAATTCTTCCCTAGTCCCTTCCTCCTGTCCCCTAAAGGCAATCCTCCTATCAGTGCTAAACAGAAACTCAAATGCAGAATTTACCAGGAAGGCATTAAATTTGGAACAGTTACATGCATGAATCTTTTTTTTTCCTGCTCTTATTCTGCAGGATATTTTTTTCCTTCTCCCAATCTACAGCTTCCTACTTCTATAAAGCTGTTGACATTGATAAAGCCAATCACGGGAAACAATGCAAATTCCTTTAATGTTCTTCAGTCTTGCTGAGGAAATATTTGAATCATGCTCACAGAAGTTCTGGGCTTCCTTGGTGGCTCAGACGGTAAGAATTCACCTGCAATGCCGGAGACCTGGGTTCGATCCCTGGGTTGGGAAGATCCCCTGGAGGAGGGCATGGCAACCCATACCAATATTTTTGCCTGGAGAATCCCATGGACAGAGCAGCCTGGTGGGCGACAGTCCATGGGGTTGTAAAGAGTCAGACATGACTGAGCGACTAACCACATGGAAGCTCTAGCAAGGTACTCTCTGGCAAGCCCTTTCTCACTTCCATTGTAGACCATCCTGGGGAGACCTCCAGGCTTGCAAATGTTTCACAAGGGATGGGGGTGGAGTTTTAATTATTTGCAGAATCCTCCAGATGGAATCACACAGTCCTTGGTGTTATGCCCGAAGTCCGAGTCCCCAAAACTGAGAGAAATAAGACGTCTACAGCAATGCAAAAGCATAAAGGGGTTTTATTGCTAGCTCGAGCTAGGGCTCCCACCAGCACCAACGCAGCGGCTATAGGGCGGGAGCCCCGAGTTTTGGGCTACACCGCTTTTATAGGGAATTATTCAGGTAAAAGGGTACAAAAGGGGTGTTCAGGAAGGAGGACAACTGATTGGTTACTTAAGGGGGTATTTAAATTGACAGATAACTGGTTGGTTACTTCCATCTATAGGGTTTGTGTGTGGATTCTTGACTGGTTTTTACTTCCAAGGTAAATCACAAGCTCCCGGATGTAAAGTCAGAAGGTTTAGCCTAGGGGCCGATTGGCTCGTGCACAGTGGGGCTAGGTTAGGTAATCTGAGGGCTGACTGGCTATGGGCAGTGGGCTCAGGTTGGGTAACGTCCAAAGTTCTTTTGCCCTGGACCTTGCAGGATGGAATCCTTTTACAAGATGGAGTAGCTCAGGCCCTTCATCCTCGGGTGAGTGGGACTTTCCTAGGGGGTAGTTTCCCAGAATCATGACTCAGGTTTACAAGAATTCAAAACTTAGGCCTAGTGCAACCTGTTGAGTCTGTCATGGCTCTGGTCCAGTCCCCTATCACTTGGCACTAAGTGATAGAAAGTGAAAGTGCTAGTCTCTCAGTCATGTCCCACTCTTTGCCATCCCATGGACTGATGCCCATCAGGCTCCTCTGGCCATGGAATCTTTCGGGCAAGAATGTAGTGGGTTACCATTTCCTTCTGCGGGGATCTTCCCGACCCAGAGATTGAACCCAGTCTCCCGCATTTCAGGCAGATTCTTTACCAGCTGCGCCACCAGGGAAGCCGGGCACTAAGGAGACATGGTAATAAAAGAAGTAGGCTCCTGCAACAACCTGCGTGACCCAGAAAGGGCTTGGCTGATGCCGAATGGCTGAGGACCCTCTTTAGGTGGGCAGGGGCTGAAGAAATGCACAACTGAGGATGAATCCTGATGAAGACAATACTCTCTGCCTCCCAAAGAGGCCAAAAGGGGCATTTCTGGGCTAATCTGGATGCCATGAGGTTGTAGAGTCGCAACATCCAGCATACTGAGCAGGAAACACACGGGCCTCAGGCTAGGCATTTACGACCTGCCTTCTGTTTACAACTGGGCTCCAGGTGGACACTTAAAACTAGCATCCTGTTTGCAGTTCCTGAAACAGAGATAGGTGGCTCCAGGTGAAGCATTTACAATTAGCCTCCTGTTTGCCCGCCTAAATGGAAGTAACAACAGAAACAGGGTAAATAGCCAGGCTTTGTCTCTTTGTGGA
The DNA here is from genome assembly GCA_006410615.1 of Neotragus moschatus. NCBI lineage: Eukaryota > Metazoa > Chordata > Mammalia > Artiodactyla > Bovidae > Neotragus > Neotragus moschatus. The sequence goes on along the minus strand of SJYA01001474.1, from coordinate 1,768,289 downwards.
CACCTTAAGATAATGAAAAAAGAAAGTGAGGTCACTTAGTTGTGTCCTACTTTTTGAGACCTCATGGACTGTAACCTATCAGGCTCCTCCGACCATGGGATTTTCCAGGCAAGAATGCTGGAGTGGGTTGCCATTTCCTTCTCCAGGGCACCTTCTCAACCCAGGGATCGAACCCAGGTCTCCTACACTGCAGGCAGGCGCTTTACCATCTGAGCCACCAGGGAAGGCCCATTAAGATAATAATCATGACAGAAACAGAGAGGGGTTAAACCTTGTTTGAGTAAAGGATCAAGAGATCACGTATTCCCCCTCCTTGCAGCAAGGGAAACACTACACATGCGCAGAAAGACTCCTCAGGGGTCAAAAGTCAGGGGCCAATGCTAGGCCACAATCAATCTTGCTTCTCCCTTATGCCTTTGCGTCAAGATCCATATTGGCTGAGAGATGTGTGCACATCTATGGGGAAGGTCCTGAAACAAACTAGCCAAGGGGGACAAAAGAAGGTGATTGGCCAGAAGGAAGACAAAGACCTGGAAGAACTGCCCTATACAGATGATTTAACCGCCTCTTTTCTGTGCTCCGCCTCTTAAGGAGGATTCCCATGTCTTTCTCTCCAGGGGTCTTTCTCTGCCTTGCTTCTAGCATAAGAGTTTCTCTGTGTGCTCTCCCACCTGTGCTATGTTTCTAATAATAAACTATGTACTTGGTTTTATAGTTTTTGTCTCCATGAGAAATGCATTTTTCACTAGGGGCAAAAGCCAAGGGAAAATAGCTTCTAACCTCTAGCCTCTAACCCTTTCTGGTCTGGTGACTAGATTCCTGGTTTTCATCCAGCATAGCCAGGTTCAATTCTTGGGCAGGGAATTAACAGCTCACTTCACGCCACCAATCACTGCTGCCTCTCCAAGATCAATGCTGCCCCCTGAAAGCACAACTCAAGCTTCTTAGGTCTCAGGTTAGGTGCAGGACAAGGAGGGATTCCACTTCGCACACAATTCCAGAAGGACAAGCCTGGCTAATGTTTTCCTGATCAAATTGAGTTTTTGAAAATCATATAGTATAAGAATATGTATTGACCTGAAAAATGATTCACCATATTGATTAAACATAAAGAGTCATTTCCTGAAAGAGCCTTTTCCTGAAATAGACTCCAGTTCAGTTCAGTTCAGTTCAGTTCAGTCGCTCAGTCGTGTCCGACTCTTTGCGACCCCATGAATCGNGATGTTGGCAATTTGATCTCTGGTTCCTCTGCGTTTTCTAAAACCAGCTTGAACTTCTGGAAGTTCACGGTTTACGTATTGCTGAAGCCTGGCTTGGAGAATTTTGAGCATTACTTTAGTAGCATGTGAGATGAGTGCAATTGTGCGGTAGTTTGAGCATTCTTTGGCAACTCAATGATAAGGGACTCTAATGAAGATATTATTAACAAAAGTGTAAGCAGGATAAAAAGAGACAAGACAAGACCGTTGGGGCACCCATGAGCTAGTAACAGAAAGAAGTTACTACCACCAAGGGCCTTGAAGGGACAAGGGGAAGAAATGGAATTTGGGGAGACTGAGAAGCACTGGAGCCAGGGGAGGGGCCACTGCCAGAAAATACATCCCAAAGCAGGCAAGCGATTCTCTCTTCTCCCACTCCCCCCATCTCCTACTGGTTGAATTCAGTCAGAAAGTGGGCTGCAGAACTTCCCTGGTGGTCCAGTGGTTAAGATGCTTGTGTTCCCACTGCAGGGAACCAGGCTTGATCCTGATCAGGGAAGTGCCACACACCACACAGAGTGGCCAAAAAGAAAGGGAAAAACAGGAAGGAAGTCACAGAGGAGCCAACATAATACATTCTGCAGACGTGTGCCGAGCCAGAAAAGGATTGGAGGAGTGCATGAGGAGCATAATCAGCGTCACCAACCCACAATAGCACCTCAGTCACTTCTTATCACATTATCCTGTTTCTTTTTTTTATCCTGTTGTTTCTTATTGCACTATTACCTCATGTTTTACTTTTTATTTCTTTGTTCCCCTTCCCCCACCATTAGAATGCAAACTCCTTGAAAGAAAGGAAGGATTTTTGTCTCTTCAAAACTACATTTTCACATGGAGTGCTGGCATCCTCTTTGTTGGGGGTGGAGAGTATGACCCAGCACAGATTCTCAGAACCCATGTGGGGTTAGGAGGACATCTGCAGTGGGGGGAGACTCCTATATGTATGGCCACATACAGAGGGATTGTTTAAATAAGTAAATTTTTTTAAAAAAGATAATGATAATTTTACTGTTAGGGAAGGGAGATACAAATGTAGAAAGAGAAAAAACTTGAATGAGCCCCATGGTGATGGATTGGAATTGGAGGTATTGGTGTGGACTCATGGTTTTCAAGATAGGGTTAATATAGATGTAAACGTGTACATGTGTTTGTGTTGTATTTGGCAGTGTGTGGGTATACATTTCCAACTTTAACCCTAAGTTGCCGTATACTTGGAACAGGGATACCCTAACAGCAATGAGTACACTTAGCACTCAGATCTTGGCTTCTAAATACCAATTTCCACTAAATGAGACTGGGACACCTTAGGTAAATGACTCATTTCAGGCTTGGACAGAAAAAGAACAAGATGAGCCTGGAATATTTTTTTTCCAGAAGAGAATGATCAAAGAATGATGAGGCAAGTAAAAAGGACACAGAAGCAGTCAGGAAGAGCAAATCTGGGACTATTTGAGCATCAAAATAAATAATGATAAGAACGGATTTAGCCCACTGGAAAACATAGGAAACCATAAGCCCATAAATAAGTTAATTAATTGTTTGATAAAGAATAGGATATTTACATAGACTCATAAATACTAACAAATTACAAAAAAATAAACAGTGATTTTGTACTATTGTTATATGAGATATTACCACAGGTAAAGTTATATGAAAGGTACAGGGACCTCTCTGGACTATTTCTGCAAATTCCTGTGAGCCTCTATGACTTAAGTTTTGTGTGTTTTTTTTTTTAAGAAAGAGTGACTTTACATAGGAGAAGTTTGCCTGCTGTCACCTTAATCAAGAAGGGAAAATTAACATCATCATCTATAATGGGACCAACCAAAATCATGTGCTTTCTGATGGGATGCAATAAGAAGAATGCCTTCACTTCTCTGATTTTCCTATTGAAGATACAATCTGGAGCCAATCATGGAAAACATAAGACAAAACCAAATTGAGGACACAAGCTAAAGGACATTCTACAAATTAACTGGACTATAATATTCAAAAGTGTCAAGGTTATTAAAAGTAAAGAAAGACCAAAGAAGACTTAACGGATATAACTAAACACATGTGATTCTGAATTGATACTTTTGCCATAAAGGAAAGTATTGGGACAATAGGTGATAACTAAGTGGGACCAAGGATTAGATGGTAGTGGTATAAAAATGTTAATCTCCTGAATTTGACTGTTGTCTTGAGAGTATGTAGGAGAACATCCTTGTTTGAGAAAACACAACTAAGAGTATTCCAATGTGAAAAGTTTCTGTACTAGTTGGAATTTTCTTTTAGCTTGTTGTTGTTCAGTCGCTCAGGCGTGTCCAACTCTTTTCATAGACTGCAGCATGCCAGGCTTCCCTGTCCTTCACTATCTCCCAGAGCTTGCTTAAACTCATGTCCATTGAGTCAGTGATGCCATCCAACCATCTCATCCTCTGTCACCCCCTTCTCCCCCTGCCTTCAATCTTTCCCAGCATCAGAGTCTTTTCTAATGAGTGGGCTCTTCAGATCAGGTGGCCAAAGTATTGGAGCTTCAGCTTCAGCATCAATCCTTCCAATGAATATTCAGGGTTGATTTCCTTTAGGATTGACTGGTTGAATCTTTAGTTTGTAATTGTTTCAATTTTTTTAATTATTAAAAAAACACAACTATATCCCTAGCAACTAGCACAGGCATGGCATTCCAAGGTGCCAATAAATATTTGTTGAAGAATTAATGAACTATATAAACAACGACAAATACATGCTTAGAAACAGACATCCAAATATTAATAGTGGTTTCTTGAGAGGTATGAGTTTATTGTAGATTACTGGGGTTTATTTTTTATTTTGTGGTTCTCTGTTTCTTAAATTTTCTGAATCAAGCATTTTTTATTAACTGTTAAGTTAGTCAAGCTGATGCCATTAGCTAATAACATTTTCAGTTAAGTCCAGTCCAGTCACTCAGTCATGTCCGACTCTTTGTGACCCCATGGACTGCAGCACGCCAGGTTTCCCTGTCCATCACCAACTCCTGGAGCTTACTCAAACTCATATCTATTTAGTTAGTGATGCCCCCTTCCCCTTTGCCCCCTTCTCCTCCTGCCTTCAATCTTTCCCAGCATCAGGGTCTTTTCCAATGAGTTGGTTTTTCCCATCAGGTGGCCAAAGTATTGGAGTTTCAGCTTCAGCATCAGCCCTTCCAATGAATATTCACAACTGATTTCCTTTAGGATGGACTGGTTGGATCTCCTTGCAGTCCAAGGGACTCTTGAGTCTTCTCCAACACCATAGTTCAAAAGCATCAGTTCTTTGGAGCTTGGCTTTCTTTACAGCCCAACTCTCACATCCATACATGACTACTGGAAAAATCATAGCTTTGACTAGATGGACCTTTGTTGGGAAAGTAATGTCTCTGCTTTTTAATATGCTATCTAGGTTGGTAATAATTTTTCTTCCAAGAAGCAAGTGTTTTTTTAATTTCATGGCTGCAGTCACCATCTGTAGTGATTTTGGAGCCCAGGAAAATAAAGTCTGTCACTGTTTCCACTGTTTTCCCCATTTATTTGCCATGAAGTGATGGGACCGGATGCCATGATCTTCGTTTTCTGAATGTTGAGTTTGAAGCGAACTTTTTCACTCTCCTCTTTCACTTTCATGAAGAGGCTCTTTAAGTCTTCACTTTCTGCCATAAATGTGGTGTTATCTGCATATCTGAGGTTATTGATATTTCTCCCAGCAATCTTGATTCCAGCTTGTGCTTCCTCCAGCCCAGCGTTTCTCATGATGTACTCTGCATATAAGTTAAATAAGCAGGGTGACAATATACAGCTTTGACATATTCCTTTCCCAATTTGAAACCAGTCTGTTGTTCCATGTCCAGTTCTAACTGTTGCTCCTTGACCTGCATACAGATTTCTCAGGAGGCAGGTCAAGTGGTCTGGTATTCCCATCTGTTTCAGAATTTTCCACAATTTGTTGTGATCCACACAGTCAAAGGCTTTGGCATAGTCAAGAAAGCAGAAATAGATGTTTTTCTCGAACTCTCTTGCTTTTTCCATGATCCAACGGATGTTGGTGATTTGATCTCTGGTTCCTCTGCCTTTTCTAAAACCAGCTTGAACATCTGGAAATTCACGGTTCTGGCTTGGAAAATTTTGAGCATTACTTTGCTAGCACGTGAGATGAGTGCAATTGTGCGGTAGTTTGAGCATTCTTTGGCATTGCCTTTCTTTGGGACTGGAATGCAAACTGACTTTTTCCAGTCCTATGACCACTGCTGAGTTCTCCAAATTTTCTGGCATACTGAGTGCAGCACTGTCACAGCATCATCTTTCAGGATTTGAAACAGCCCAACTGGAATTCCATCATCATATTTTAGCAGTAGTCTTGGGTTTGTGGGTTCAAGCATTTGATGTTATCCGTTACTTGGGCCCATGTATTTGCCACCCAAGAATATCAATACCACAGGTCAATTATTACCAGGATATATAACTTCCAGGTGCTCATAATATTCTTGCCTGTTACTCAGGGCTCTCTCCTTCCCCAAATCATGTCCTAAGTGGTAGAATCAGTCGTTGGCAGTTCAGTGAACATGTAGTCATACTAAGAGGTTGGAAAAGTTTTGTGGGATATTTAATTCACATTAGTAAAAGGACAGGAGAATTACTCTGGATCGAGATTTCCAGTGACCAAGACATTCATATCCCTTGGATACTGAATAAACAGTGACAAATTCTGATGAAAAGAATCCTTTTTTCTGGGCTCTGGGAGGACTGTTATCATACAGTGGACACGTTGATTATGTTTCTCTTGTATTGATTACATTTTAGATTAGTGTCTCTCTGATGGGATTTGACAAGTGTTCCTACAGAACATATTTACATGTCACCTGGAGAATCCCATGGACGGAGGAGCCTGGTGGGCTACAGTCCACGGGGTTGCAAAGAGTTGGATACAACTGAGCGACTTCACTTTCTTAAAATGAATAACTCCTGCAATTGGTTGCCATGTATAATATGTGGATTTAGTTATTATTTAAATTTTTATACTTTAATAAGTCATAGAAGCCAATAGTCAAAATTCAAAAGGTACAATAGGGTGAAAACTCTCTCCCATCCCTGTCACCTAACCACCCAGGTCCCAATAGGTAATGAGTATTATCATTCCAGGGAGTTATACATACATACACATACACACACTTTTTTACCCTATATAATACTTTACATACCACGCTTCACCTTGCTTTTTTCACCAAGAATCTATTTTGGAGATATTTTTGCCTCAGCATACAAAGAGACTCCTTTTACTTTTTTAAGTGCACAACATTCCACCGAATGAATGTTGTATCCACAGAACAAGTGTTGTAGCATTACTTTTTAAACTACTAACTAAGGGACTCTAAGATGGCATCCAAAATTTCACTATTACAAAATATTTCATGTACCTAAGTTATTTTTCATATAAGCAAATGTATTTTTAGGATGAATTCCTAGTAGTGTAACGGCTAGGTAAAAAGTATGTGCATTTTTAATTTTGATAAATATTGATACATTGCCAGATTGTCTCCCTTAGAGCTTGCATGGGGCCTCACCATGCTATGCTGTTCTCAGTCGCTTTAGCCATGTCTGACTCTTTGTGACCCCCTAGACTATAGCCCAGGAGAAGGAAATGGCAACCCACTCCAGTACTCTTGACTGGAAAATCCCATGGACGGAGGAGCCTGGTAAGCTACAGTCCATGGAGTAGCAAAGAGTTGGACACAACTGAGTGACTTCACTTTCACTTTTCACTTTCATGCATTGGAGAAGGAAATGGCAACCCACTCCAATGTTCTTGCCTGGAGAATCCCGGGAACAGAGGAGCTTGGTGGGTTGCCATCTATGGGGTCGCACAGAGTCGGACACGACTGAAGAGACTTAGCAGGAGCAGCAGCAGTAGCAGCAGACCATAGCCCACCAAGTTCCTCCATCCATGTGATTTTTCAGGCAAGAATAGTGGAGTAGATTGACATGTACTCCTCCAGGGGATCTTCCTGACCCCTAGGGATCAAACCCCCATCTCTCACATTGCAGGCGGATTCTTTACTGCTGAGCCACCAGGGAAGCCCAGGAGCCTCACTGAGTATTAACATTTGGATTCTGCTTATCTGGTTATGAGAAAGAGTATGTCAGAGGAGTTTTCAGCTTTATTTTCCTTACCTTGAGTGAGGCTGAGCATCCTTTCATGTTGACTTCCTTTTCTGCATAGTTGGTATAGCCACTGTACCTTTTTCTATTGAGTTTATTTGTAGGAGTACTTTATATTTTAGGAAAATTAGCCTTTTCTGTGTTAAGAGTTGTAAATATTTTATACCAAATTGAAGTATGTTTTTAGACTTTCATTATGGTACTTTTTGCCTTAAGAGCACAAATTGTACCACTCACCAGCTTGTTGTTGTTGCTATTCAGTTGTGCACAACTCTTTGCGAGCCCATGCACTGCAGCATGCCAGGCTTCCCTGTCCTTCACCATCTCCTGGAACTCACTCAGACTCATGTCCATTGAGTCAGGGATGCCATCCAACCATCTCATCCTCTGTCGTCCCCTTCTCCTCCTGCCTTCAATCTTTCACCAGCTTGAGCAAGTTTACCTAACTTCTCTGTGACTCAATTCATCAATAAAGTGGTGATATTAATAGTACATGCCTCATAGGATTGTGGTAATTAAAAGAACAAATATATGGAAAGGGCTTATATATGAGACATATGACAAGGACTCAAAAAGTATTGTGTTTTTTTAAATGTAGTCACAGTTAATGCTGACTCATATAGGTGCCACTTCAAAGAAAAACTTATTTGCACTGGCTTTAAATTCTGGAGAGGAAATGAGAAAAAGGAATTATTCCTACTTTTGATAAGTAATATGCACTATTCACATATCAAGTCATCCACATAATAAAGGATGCTCAGTCCATAGGAGTTACAGATCAAGCAGTAAGGTGCTTCCTGGTTTTCTCCTCACACCCACTCTTTTCGAAAAACAACAAGGTCTACCATATAGCACAGGAAAAGTATATTCAATATCCTGTGTGTGTATACACAGACATATGTATATAGGTTTCCCTTGTGGCTCAGCTGGTAAAGAATCCGCCTGCAATGCAGGAGACCTAGGTTCGATCCCAGGATTGGGAAGATCCCCTGGAGAAGGGAAAGGCTACCCACTCCAGTATTCTGCCCTGGGGAATTCCATGGACTATACTATATAGTCCATGGGGTCACACAGGTGTAACAGCACAGGAAAAATATATGCAATATCCTGTGTATGTATATACAGACATATATAATATATACATTAAAAAAAAAAACTTCAGCAGGTATCATTATCCTCATTTTACCTATGAGGAAATTGGAGTTCACAAATGCCAAGACTTGCCNTATACTATATAGTCCATGGGGTCACACAGGTGTAACAGCACAGGAAAAATATATGCAATATCCTGTGTATGTATATACAGACATATATAATATATACATTAAAAAAAAAAACTTCAGCAGGTATCATTATCCTCATTTTACCTATGAGGAAATTGGAGTTCACAAATGCCAAGACTTGCCCAAGGCCAAGCTTCCTTTGGGCACTGATTTGCAAATATTTTTTATCCTTTTTCTGGTGTGCCTACCTTAGATCCCCAAGGCACATCCTGTTCCAGTTCCCTCAGTAAATATTCAAGAGAGCCTGGGGGCTGGATGTTTGTCATCCATTCTCTCAGCAAGCCCCAAGCCAACTCCTGACTTCCTCTGGTGACCCTGGCTCTTTGCCTGGAATCCCATTTGACTCTTCCCAGGGTCCCTCACATCTTACCCATTCCCCCTCCTCTGAAATCTGTCTTGACTCTACCCTTCCCTTCCATCCCAGTTGCCACCACTCTGGTTCAAGTCTGGCTACCTTCCACAAAGACTCATCTTCTAAGGAAACTCGCAGGTGACTTCCACATTTTTCCTCTCCAGTTTCTTCTACAGTGCTGCCCAAACCACAGCTATGATCTCTCCAAATCACGGCTCTAATCTTGTCACTCTACCTCTCAAACCTACAGAGGCTCCCTCTGCCAGCTCCTTACCCTTGACATTTGATCCAACCTATTCTGCCAGTTTAGCTTCCAAGACTCCCCTTCTTTTCAGTCAAAATGAATGCTTCACTACTCCCTGAACAGGCTTCCAGTCAGACTGTTGGTTCAGCTTAGAATTTGTTTTCTCTTCCAGGGAGCTCAAGCTTCATGAAGTTGTCCTTTATTCTGACTTACGATAACTTCTCTCCTTACTCTGATCATCTCTTCCCATTCATACCCTTTCTTATATAAAATTATTGAGAGGCAGAATCCTACCTTCCTTGTTATTTGTTGAAATGCTTTCACACATGGCTACAATTGATTAACCCCACAATCTATTTTCTAAGGGGTCTAGCAACTCACAGGGCCCTGGGTTAACAGGGCACATGGTGTGTCAGGTCTGCTCGTGGCAACAACCAAGCCTGGCCCATTTGAACCCAGCGTGGAGAATCCCAGGGATGGCGGAGCCTGGTGGCCTGCCGTCTATGGGGCTGCACAGAGTCGGACACGACTGAAGCGACCTAGCAGCAGCAGCAGCAGCAGCTCCTCACAAATCTGTCACTTGTACATAGAGAACATACCTGTAGTTAGTTGCCAAGGGGAAGGGGAGTGAGGGAGGCATGGAGCGGGAGGTTGTGGTTTACAGAATATATATAGAATGAATAAACAACTAGGTCTTAACTGTATAGCAGAGGAACTGTAGACAATATCATATAACAAACCACAATGGAAAAGAAATATATCTATATACAAAACTGAATCACTTTGTTGTACACCAGAAACTAACACAATATTGTAAATCAACTATATTTCAATTACAATAAAGATAAACCAAATCTGAGAACAAAAGCAAACTGCCACTTCTGGTCAAGGGCCCTACACGATTCCATTTTCCATCTTTTATGTCAGCTGACACCTGGAGCAGGCACAGCACAGAGACCACACTGGAAATATTCATTATATAAACAAACTTTCCACTAGAGAGAAGATCAGAACGTTAGATCTACTTCCTTGTTTCAGCAGAAGAAATCAAGGCACAGAAAGGGAAGAGACTTCCCCAAAGTCACACAGCAAGAAGGAAATAGAACTTGATCTACAGCGGAAGCTCCTGGACTGAAGCTGAGAGCACATTATTCTGCAGCTTGGAGCCACGCAGATCTACGGTCAGCAGTCTCAGCTAGCAGAGGACACAACCAAACACGTCACCGTCAGTTCACCACCGGTTCTTTTTTCCTTTCATCTCAGAGCCTCCTTCGCCCTTTCCACTACACACTCTTTCCTCTTCCGTAAATTTAAAGGAGGGGGTTCCAAGCAGCGAGAGGACTTTCCTGNTGTTCTCATGCCCCCCCTCCCACGGGGGAAGGAGCCTCAGATCCCAGGGACCAATGACAGCACACTTCCCAGCTAAAGCTACCCCATCCCAGCCACAGAGAAGGACCCGTCAGCCCGAGAGGCCTCGGCCTGGCGACCAATCCTAACCCCCATCCATCTAGCCTGACCATCTCTGGCAAGGAACTTATAAAAACCACCCCCAACACAGTCCTGGCCCAGACTTCCTCGACTTGGAGCACTTCACCATTAAAAAGCCTGTTAGACACTCTNCACAGAGAAGGACCCGTCAGCCCGAGAGGCCTCGGCCTGGCGACCAATCCTAACCCCCATCCATCTAGCCTGACCATCTCTGGCAAGGAACTTATAAAAACCACCCCCAACACAGTCCTGGCCCAGACTTCCTCGACTTGGAGCACTTCACCATTAAAAAGCCTGTTAGACACTCTTTTGGTGTCCTGGTCTTTTACCTAACAAATACTTTAAAAAAGAGTGTGTGTGTGTGTGTGTGTGTGTGTGTATGTATAACTAAATCACTTTTCTGTTCAGCAGAAATTAACACACTGTAAATCAATTTGAAACATTTTTTAACTGCTGTCATACTCAAGCATTATATGTGGTACTAGTAATTTGGTGGAATGTTGCCTAAGAAAACATAAACAAGAACACATGGAGCATCATAAGTCATTTAAAATTCAATAAAAATTTTTCAAAGCTACCACCTAGATAATAAAAGTTAAATGTAATAGTTACTCTTATTCTTGGAAGCAGACAACAGTTTAATCAGAGTCTTTATCAACTCATCTGGGGATAACTGGAAAAAGCAGTTATTCATAACAGAAAAATAGGCTTTCAGGAAGCTTTAAAAAAAAAAAAAAGAGGACCTGGCCCTTTATGCTCCCCATTCTCTGTACCCCTCCTCCTTCAGCCCCTGAAAAACCACTTCTCTCTACCTCTCTGAGCCTAGTTTGAAGATTTCATATACGTCAAATAAATCACACAGTATGTAGCTTTTTGTGTCCCACTTCTTTCACTTGGCATAGTATTTTCAAGGTTCGTCCATGATGTAGCTTCCGTCAATAGTACATTTTTTTTATGCCTGAATAACAGTGTGTTGTATGGATGTGCTATATTTTTACTGATTCATCAGTTGATAGAAACATTTATTATTACACTTTGGGGCAATTATGAGTAATACTGCTATGAACATTACTGTCCAGATCTTTGTATGGCCATATATTTTCATTTCTGCTGGATTTTGTTAAGTCATATGGTAACTCTGTGGAATCTTTTGAGGAGTTGGCAAACCATTTTCCATAGTGACTGCAGTGTTTTACATTCCCACCAGATGTTTCTTCACATCCTCACCAGTACTTTTCTTTCTCTTTTTTTGTAGCCATCCTGAGAGAGAAAGTGGCATCCTATTGTGGTTTTGATTTGCATCTACCTAATGACTAATGAGGGGGCTTCCCTGGTGGCTCAGATGGTAAAGCATCTGCTTACAATGCGGGAGACCTGGGTTCGATCCCTGGGTTGGGAAGATCCCCTGGAGGAGGGCATGGCAACCCACTCCAGTGTTCTCGCCTGGAAAATCCCATGGACCAAGGAGCCTGGTGGGCTACAGTCCTATGGGGTCGCAGAGTCTTACTCAACTGAGAGACTAAGCACACAGCACAATGACTAATGATGCTGAGCATCTTTTCATGTTCTAAGTGGCTGTTTACCACATTCCTAAGTGGTATATGTTTGAAGAATCATCTTCAGATTTTTTTCCTTATTTTTAATTGAGTTATTTTTTCTTATTGAGTTGTATATATATTCTGGATTCTAGATCCTTATCAAATACATGATTTAAAAATACTTTCTCCCATTCTGTGGGTTGTCTTTTCACTTTCTTGATAGTGTTCTTAGCACAAAAGTTTTTACTTTCGATGAAATCTAGTTAAGCTATTTTTGGGTGCTTTGGGTGTCATACTTAAGAAAGTGTTGCCTGTTCAAAGTTCATGATGATTCGTACCTTTGTTTTCTTCCAAAAGTTTTATAGATCGAGAGCTTAGACCCATTCAAGTTAACTTTATATATGGTGTGAAATTGGAATCAGATTCATTCTTCTGCAGGTGAATATCCAGGTTTTCCTTTATCTGCCGCCGCCTCCCACCTCCGTATGGTCTTGGCCCCTTCGTCAAAAATCAACTGTCAGTGGTGGTCCAATAGTTGGGAATCCACCTGCCATTGTGGGGTACGTGGGTTCAATCCCTGGTCCAGGAGAATTCCACATGCTGTGGGTCAGCTAAGCATGGGTGCCACAGCTACTGAGTCCACGAGCCACAGCTCCTAAAGTCCGTGTGCCCTACAGCCTGTGCTCTGCAACAAGAGAAGCCACCACAGTGAGAAACCCACGCTCTGCAACTAGAGAGTAGCCTCCTCTTGAGGCAACTAGAGAAAAGCCCACGCTCAGCATCAAAGACCCAGCGCAGCTAAAAAGAAATAGATAAATAATTTTCTTTTTAAAATTAATAGGCATAAATATATAGATTTATTTCTGGGTATTATTTCATCTATAAACATATGCATGTATATATTTATACATCCATAAATATATGTATTTATATATATATATTTCTTTCTTTCTTTCTCAGTTCTACTCCATTGATTTATGTTGCTGTCCTTGTGCCAGTACCAGTGTCTTGATTACTATAGCACTGAAATTAGGAAGTGTGAGTTCTCCACTTTGCTCTCTTTCAAGATTATTTTCTCTCTTCTGTGTCCCTTACGTTTCTATATGAATTTCAGGATTAATTTAGTAACTTCTCCAAAGATGGCAATTGGAATTTTGATAGCAGTATGTTAAATCTGTACATCAGTTTGTAGACCATGTCTTCCAATCCATGACATGGTTGTCTTCTCATTTATTTAGGTCCTCGTTAATTTCTTTCAACAGTGTCTTGTAGTTTCAATGTATGGAGTTGTGTACTCGTTAAATTTATCGCTAAGTACTTTATTCTTTTTGATGCTATTCTAAATGGATTTGTATGCATTTCATTTTCAGATTATTCACCGCTCGTATATAGAAGTACAGTTATTTTGCATCCTTCAGTCTTGCTTAACTCATTTCTTAGCTCCAGTAGTTTTTGTGTGTATGTGTATATGTGAATTCTTTAGGATTTTCTTTATGTATAACATCATGTCTTCTACAGATATAAATAGTTTTACTTCTTCCTTTCCTGTTTGGATTCTTTTTATTTCTTTTTCTTGCCTAATTGTTCCTGGCTAGAACTTTCAGGACAGTGTTAAATGGAAATGATAAGAACAGACATCCTTGTCTTGCTCCTGCTCTTAGGAGAAAAGCTTGCGGTCTTTTCCCATTATGATGTTAGCTGTGGGGTTTTGTTGATGCCCTTTATCAAGTTGAGGAAGTTACCTTCTGTGCCTAGTTTTTGTCATGACAGGATATTGGATTTTTTTTTTTTAAGATAAGAGCTGTTTTGTTTTTGAATTTTATTTATTTTTGATTGCGCTGGATCTTCATTTCTGTGGGCCAGGCTTTCTCTAGTTATGGTGTGTGGACTTCTCGATTCAGTGGCCCAGACCCCAGAGGACACAAGCTTCAGTGGTTTCAGTACGCAGGTTTAGTTGCCCCACAGCATGTGAGATCTTCCTGGACCAGGGATCAAACCCATGTCCCTGCTTTGCCAGGTGGGTTCTTAACCACTGGGCCACCAGGGAAGTCCAGCAGGACGTTGGATTTTGTCCAGTGTTTTTTTGCATCTATTGAGATAATCAATGGGTGGGTGTTTGTTTTTTCTCATTTATTCTGTTAATATGGTGTATTGCACTGATTTTTTTTTTAATGTTGAACTTAGATTTGGTTTGCTAGCATATGGTTGAGGAATAGTCTGTGTTCATAAAGTAGGTTGATCTGTAGTTTTCTTGTCTTGTGATGCCTTTGTCTGGTTTTGGCAACAGAGGACTACTAGCTTCATAAAGTGAGTTGGAAAGTTGTAGTAAATGTCTTGTATATAATTCTTATAGTCTTTTGGATTATTTTCTTAAGATCAATTCCAAGAAGAAGGCATGTACATTTAAATTACTTGATAAGTATTGCTCAGACATTTTCCAAAAAGTTAAGTTATATTTCTTTATTTGTTTGAGATTAACATTATCTTTCTAGAATAATGGTCTCTTAGAAATTATTATTCTTTATTCCTTTACGTGCTTGAAAGATACTCTATAAGGCAAAGCCAAGCTCAGCCTGCCACAACACATCTTACTTAATGTCTGTGCTTGGCAGAGTGGCTCCCAAGGAGCTGAGAGCCAGCATTTCATCCCCAGCAAAATTGTTATTGACCACTTGCTTTTGGAGCAGGGTTTCTTAACCTCAGCACTATTTGGAGCTGGATAATTTGTTGTAAGGGACTGTCCTGTACTACAGGATGGTTAGCAGCATCCCAGACTTCTACCCATTAGATGCCAGAGCAGCCCAAGTGGTGACAAACAAAAATGTCCCTGGAAATTGCCAGATGTCCCCTGGCGGGTGAAATTGTCCTTGGTAGAGAAACTCCAGTCTAAAAACTGATTGTGCTGACTTCATGTTACTGTCCAATAAAATTGTCTCTAATTTTGAATTTGAGTCCTCGCTGTATATTTGGCCTGAGCCACATTTGTCTCAATCTGTTACCGTGTGCTGATGACTTTCAAATCTATATCTTTCGCCTCATTTCCCCTCTGGATTCCCAGGCCAGTTTTAACATGTCTTGAGATTGGCTTGTTCACAGTCAGACTTTGTTCCCCAAACCGCCCTTCCTTCTTTATTCTTGGACTCTCAAGTCAGAACCCTCCCAGTTATTCACTTGTCAGTTTTCAGCTGCCCTCTGCCCACCTCTCCCATGAAATGTACCTTCTCCATCTTTCTAACTTCAGGGTTCTCTATCCCAGGTATCACTGTCACTTCCGTGTTGATGGGTTCATCTAAGCTGAGTTGCTGCAGCAACCCTTAACTTCCAACTTATTCCCCTCCACCACTGCCTCTAAAATGCCCTTTCTAAAATACAGGTTTAATGTTACTCACCCAGCACCCAGGGACCTCAGTGTCAGACCCTGCTTGCCTCTAGCCCAATCTCCCAGAACCCTTTCAGGCTCTGGCCACCCTAAAAAGTGCTCACAGACTCCTCACACTGCCACCTTGCCTGACAGGCTGGGTTCAAATTCACTCTCCCCTCTGGCTCTTCCACTCCAAACCATCACTGCCTTCTCCCCACTGCACCTGGAGAGACCGGTCATCACCCTGAAGATGCGCTGCAGGAGTCAGTTCATGCATTCATCTTCCCTCTAAGCACCGAGTCCCTTGAGAATGGGAAGCACAATGTATCTCTGCCTGCCCCTCCATGCCCGGTGCCTGATGTGAGTGGGCACTTTGTAATGTATGTTGAATATCAAATGAAAAAACCCAGAGCAGAAGGAAGCTACTTGGGATTTAAAATAGCTGCAGAGTTGGCTGGTTGGTTGGTTGGTTGGCTGGTTGTTGGTCAGTTGGTTTTAGCTCAGTGAACATTGACCAAGAGCCAACTACTGAGTGCCAGGCATAGCAAAAAAAAACAAAGCAGGATTTTTGTCTTAAAGAATTCACATCACATCTAATGGTGGGAGGTGAGAGTACAGAGTTCCAGGCAGAGGGATAGATGCAAACCTGGCCCATAAAGTGGTTATTGAGCTTTAACTGTGTTTGCATTTGGGGAAGACACACTCCCCACTCCTGAAGTAGACTTCTTAAAAGTACAGAAAGATACCGTTTCATCCCACTCTTAATTCTTCTCCGTGTTCTGTCAACATCTATTTGTTATGACTTTTAAAAAATGACTTTGGCTTGATCTTGTCAGCCCCCCTTATTCTGTTGCATTGCCTGAACCTGTGTTTGTATGAGTCGGTAGTTTAGAAGTATCGTCTTCAGCCTAAACCAGCAGCTGCCATTTCTTTTTTATTTGCTGTGTCCTTATGATTGTGCAGTGCTCTGTTGAGGACAGTGTTGCTGGTGGGCCAGTGGCCTGCCTCCGCTGGGTGATCTGAAGCCTTTGACTCAACATTATCTTTTTATTGAGTTGGTAATAATGATAATCTCCTAACTTTTTTTTTAAATAAATACAACTTTTTTTTTGGTCTGAGGCTTAAGATAATTGATCTAAATTCAAGAGCCATTAAAGTGGTTACTGGTGGAATTTCAGAGAAGGGAAATAACAGATAGGTAAGAGAGCAGGCTAGGAAACTAGAGAGACATTACGAGCTCTTTGGAACATGTTGAATCTGCTCCATGTAGAAGTAGACAGGAGGTGGCCTTTTAATGAGAACTAACTGCCCAACCTTTTTGGCACCGGAGACCAGTTTCATGGAAGACAGTTTTTCCATGGGGGGATGGTTTCAGGATGATTCGAGCACGTTTCGTTTCTTGTGCGCTTTGTTTCTAATCTAACGACACTGCTGATCTGACAGGAGGTACCGGTCTGGAGGCCTGGAGGCTGGGGACCCCTACTCTAGAGGGATGCTAGGATAGAGGTGAGACTGTGTTTGTAGGTGAGATGGTATCAAGTATGGAATCAAGAGGATCTGGGGTAGAATGTTGGGAAACAGAGTGGGTGGCCCAAGAGAAATGAGAGAAGGATGAACTTGACATGTCAGGGGAGCACCAAGAGAAAGCTATTCCAGGAACCTTGAGAAGCATGAAGCTTTGTGGTGTCACATGTCGTGAGATTCAGGACTGAAGAGAGACCACTAACATTGGCAGGTAGGTGATCGTTAGTTAACACCTCCGTAAGAGCATTTTAGCAGAAGGGTGAGGATAGAGGAGGCCTGACTGCATTGAGGAATGATTGGAAAATAAAGAAGTAGGGTGTGTACATACAGACTGTGCTTCCAGAACACTTTTGTTCCTTTTGGATTGGAGGTGGAGCACATACAAATGAAAAGCCGGAGCACGTTTATAAGCTGAGATAAGGAAAGTGGGAAATTGATTAAACATATGAGAACAGATGTCGGCAGAGTTTGAGAAGGAAACTGTCAGGAGGGTTGGCCTGGAAAAGGCACAGGGACAGGAGGGAAGATGATAAGAATTAGTAAAGGCAGACATTTGCACAGGGGATGAGAAAGAAGTTGGGGTATTCATGCTGGTAACGTCTGTCTTCTGGGTGAAGCAGGGAGCTGTGCTATGTACTAATGATGACTAGAAGGAAGTGGAAAGGATTTTAGGAGAGTGATAACGCTCCGTATTGTCAGCAGTGAACCAAACTAGGAGTAAATAAAACCAGATCAGTTTATGATGTCCCAGCAGAGGATGAAAGTGAAACATTTGTGATGGTTCCAAGTCGGCATGGCTGGATGAGGTGCTTTGGTGGTGCATATGCTTTCTGGCACAGGACTAGAGAGTGGCTGGTTAAACTAATCCAAATTGTGCAGTGACTCTGTGGGAAGCAGACTGACTTTGAAAGGAAGCAAATCAAGGACTTCATTACAGAATTCATGAAATGTTTCAATTTTTGTTCATTTGTATCGAATTAACCCCAACTCACAATCATAGATTGACACAGTCTTTGGATAAATAGTGAATCTGGAACATAGGTCTGGACTTTCAGTGCTCTGTCTGATGCTAATAGGCTGGCGCTCCCTACTCAGAAGTTGGGGAATAAAGGCAAGTTCAGTTCAGTTCAGTCTCTCAGTCATGTCCGACTCTTTGTGATCCCATGAACCGCAGCACACCAGTCTTCCCTGTCCATCACCAACTGCCAGAGTCTACCCAAACCCATGTCCACTGAGTTGGTGATGCCATCCAACCATCTCATCATCTGTTGTTTCCTTCTCCTCCTGCCCTCAATCTTTCCCAGCATCAAGGTCTTTTAAGATGAGTTAGCTCTTCACATCAGGTGGCCAAAGTATTGGAGTTTTAGCTTCACCATCAGTCCTTCCAATGAACACCCAGGACTGATCTCCTTTAGGACGTACTGGTTTGATCTCCTTGCAGTCCAAGGGACTCTTGAGTCTTCTCCAACACCACAGTTCAAAAGCATCAGTTCTTTGNTTCTCCTTGCTCTTCTTTGGAACTCTGCATTCAAATGGTTATATCCTTCCTTTTCTCCTTTGCTTTTTGCTTCTCTTCTTTTCACAGCTATTTGTAAGGTCTCCTCAGACAGCTATTTTGCTTTTTTGCACTTCTTTTTCTTGAGGATGGTCTTGATTCCTGTCTCCTGTACAAAGGCAAGTAGATTTTCTAACCTGTTCTTTGATTGTATTTCAGCCCTAGAAATATTTTTCCAATTTTTGTCATGGCATTTAAATACATTTATAAAGTACATTCAGTCAGATGTCATGGTGTCTCCAGTGAGTGGGGAAGGAATCCCAACCGGGTGTTGGGAAAGCATGAATCTCACAGCAACCAGCCTCCATACTACAGTTCAGTCTCTTAAGGATTCCTAGTGTGATTCCCAGTGTTAAAACTTGTGACATTTTGACAACGAAGTGATAAATTCAGGCTATACAAGGTAAGATTTGAAAACGCTACTTGAAATAGTTATGGCAACATCAGTGTCATCATTTCAGCAAATGCACACGCACACCTTTGCCTTTAGTTAACGTACTTCAGGGAGCTAAAACAGTCTCTAAAGCACATGGAGACGTCACAGGCACTGGCTCCATTTAATTTGTTCACAGTTTTTCCTGCTCGATACTGAGGAAGAGAAAGTGTTCACTATTAACTGTTCTGTATGAATCAGGGGTGTGTGCGGATTGAAAGAATAGTTATTATATAGTTCTAGTGTTAATCTGGTAAGGAAAAGACTAGCCGAAGAAGGTTCTCATGGCAGGCTCAGACCTCAGTCGAAAAGTAGTTGTGAGAGTCCCCACGTCACGCAGTGACCCGGGGAGTGGAGGTTGGCAGGTTGGCAGGCCCGGTGACTGTTGTGAGGTAAGAGGGCTGCAGACAGAGAGTGGCTACGGGCGCGCTGGGTTTTATCCACGTGTCCACCTCGTGGCAGCCCTTCTCTAAGTAAGGCTTGGTGGTGGCTTGCATAACTCAGGCTGGGGACATCCTTTTGTCTAGTTCTGTTCCTGAAGGAACTGGACTGTCAAAAGCAAACAGAAGAGCAAGATGTGCACACGTGTGTTGCATGTACTTTCCTTCTGTGTCTTCTTTCTATCTTTTAGGAGCTGAAATGCATAAAAGCAGCTGGCAGGGTAGAAGACACCGGAGAAGGGGCCAGCGACACCGTGCGTGGTTCCGGCGGCATGGTTCTAACGAGAGGCAAGTGCTGTGTGTCTGCCTCGCATCGCCAGCGCCTTCACACGCACGGGACTCCCTAAGGGTCTCGACCAAATGTGGCATCGGAGGTGGGGCTGGCTAGTCTGCACCTCTCAGACGCCTCCACGGGGTGTCTCTGCTGTGGACCAGCCCATCTGCCGCACTTGGAGCAGCGAGGAGAGGGCCACACTCATCTTTCTCTTCCGTGTGACCATGACTTGTGGCCAGAGCCCTAGCCACAGGCTTAGGGCAAACATTGTCTGGTATAACTGAGAAGTTCTTTCTCCATTTTTTGGAACTTTTTCCTCTCTCTCTTTTTTCTGTTTTTTTCAGCCTTGAAAATAGCTTTCTGGAAACCTAATTTCATTAATTCAGCCTAAATCCCAAGTAAGGCTATGTGATATATAATAGCTAATATTTATTTATTTTTTTTAATAGCTAATATTTAATGAACACAGAAAGGTATAAAGAATAATACAGTGAATATCATGTACCTACCACACAGCTTAGAAAATAAAACAGCATATACTTAGGTGGAATCCCTATAATAAACATTTTCCACACTTGTTTTTCTGCATGAATGAAGTACAAACAGTCTAGTCTCAGGACATGATTCACACCACCGCAGGACAGGATACCTCCTCACAGTTCAGAGCTGCTGACCTGACTTCTGGCCCTAGGAGGTCTCTACAGCCCATTCCTTACCAAAGGAGACCTATATGTCAATTTCAGAACCCTTCCACTCTCCAGGTCTCCTTTTAAAATGGACAAGTTTCTAATTATAGAATCAGAAGCTGTCGAATGCCAGTATTTGATTAACTCAAAGAGTAAAAAAGAAACTAAAATTTAAGTTTTAAAAAGGCATCAAATTTTTGTGGAAGGAACAAGGGCTTTAGAATTAGAAGATCTGGGTTTGACGCTCTGCGTTTTTCCCGTGTGAAATCAGGCAAGCTACTTGGTCGCCCTGAGTCACTCTTCTTACACAGTGCTTCTCTTGCGAGGGTCACAGTAGTGTATGTGAAGCCCCATGAGGATGCCTGGCTCTGAGCAGGCCTTCTGTATGGGCAGGCCTCACCTGGTTCAAGCTAATAGGGACTCAGCTGAAATCCCAAACTTGACCCATGTTGTAGAAAGATCAGGATAGTACCCAGCGTTGATAAGTTGTATAAGGAGAGCATGGGCCCCAGGCCTTCCCCCAAGAGCACAACATGCACTAGAATGTGGTCTGTGTAAGAAGAGTACCTTGACTCAGCCTGGCAGAGTCGCCTGAAAACACGCAGGACAGCAATCCTCTGGCCTCCACGTGGAAAGAAGGGAACAGCAGTCCTTGGACTAGAAATGTAGACATCTGTCATGACACTTAATCCCTCTCTCTCTTGCTGCTGATAACAGATGAACTGCCTCAGGAAGCTCTGGGCCATAAAAAGGGAGAATAAATAATATTCTCTGAAACTATGCATAGTTAGTATTTATAGGCAAAAAGAAAGTTATTTGATTTTTTTTTAAGCTTTTTTTGCAGTTTGTATTCCTTTCAGTGTTATAGAGGACAGGGAAAGTTCATAATTTTGGACTTTATCAGAATTCTAAAATTAGGTCTTTTGTTCTACCATTATATCCTTCAGCCTATAATTTCCACAGGAGCTGCTTGTAGCTTTGCAGAATGAGTCTTTAAACCATGGCTCTGTCCTAGTGTTGTTGAGGAGATCACCTCTGTGCTTGAACCTCAGTTTCTCCAACTGTAGGCATGGGTAGCCAAGTAAAATGTAATCTCTTTGTACTGCTGAATCCAGTCAAGACTGCAATTCACCTGGCCTTGTAGCTCTTCTTGAGCTAACAAATGAGCCCAGCTGGTAAAATTCTTATTGGCCAAGAGTTCTGTTCTCATTTTCATCTGGAAAATTCCAAAAGACCTCAGAAAATGCTCAAAGGAGGAGATACAAAAGGGGAGGGACTGTGACCTGCATCCTGTAAAAGTTGAGAAACCAAAACCTTGCCCTGACTTTGGTATATTGGCAGTAGGTAAACTGCTTCCACGGAGAAGGCAATCGTAGCCCACTCCAGTGCTCTTGCCTGGAAAATCCCATGGATGGAGGAGCCTGGTAGGCTGCAGTCCATGGGGTCGCGAAGTCGGGCATGACTGAGCAACTTCAGTTTCACTTTTCACTTTTATGCGCTGGAGAAGGAAGTGGCAACCCACTCCAGTGTTCTTGCCTGGAGAATCCCAGGGAGGAAGGGGGAGCCTGGTGGGCTGCCATCTATGGGGTCACAGAGAGTCGGACACGACTGAAGCGACTTAGCAGCAGCAGCAGCAAACTGCTTCTAAGGAAAAGAAGGGTCAGTGCTTCCCAAGTAATTGAGGGTTGGGAATGTGAAGGCTGTGGAACTGCAGGGCCCCACAGTCAGAGAATGACTGGGACTCACTGGCTGCAAGTTACTCTCTGTGTCAACAGGAATGACGCAGGGGCGCAGCAGAGCCCGCAGTGTTCCAGCGATGGCCATGGGGAGGCCCCCTCGACCTCCAGCACAGCTGGCAACTCTTCTGTGCCAGGTAAGGCCACCTGCTGGACAGGGCTCCTCTGGGGCCTGCCTGCGGGGAAAGATGAAACCTAGTCATCCCTCGTCATCTGGTTCTGTCTGTTCTGACCGTCCTTCTCCTCAGCCCTGTGTCTTCACTCGTACGTGGTACACTGTAGGTGTGTCATTAGACCATTCCTGACTCGGAGCAAATCCTGGGAGCAAGTTGAAACACTCAGGGGAAGAGCTGAGTGTGTTAAGAATCGAGATCCTGAGGCAAACGGCTCCCCGCAGCGCTGAACTCGGGCCCAGGGTGGAGACTGGCAGTGTTCATCCACCTGCTGTCCCTTGGGAAGGACCAGCAATGGGAGGGGTGGTGGACAGGCCCCTGGGCTCCTCGTTGGGTAGCTAAATTCATGGAGTTTAAGTTGAATTGTATTTCTTTTGACGTAAGATCTACCCGGTTATTACTTTGATCCTGAAAAGAAGCGCTACTTCCGCTTGCTGCCTGGCCATAACAACTGCAACCCGCTCACAAAGGAGAGTATCCGGCAGAAGGAAATGGAGCGCAAGAGGCTGAAGCTGCTAGAGGACGAGAAGCGGCTGGGAAAGGTAGGTCCCGCCCCAGGGGCTGCCCCGTCCCCTCCACTCCAGCCGGCGTCCACCCACTGCCGCAAGGAGGCGTCAGTGAAACACCCCCCATAAGACGCGGCGGCTAGCACACTTCCCTGAAGGGAACCTGATGAAGAGAGGAGGACCAGGCAAGAGACTCCTCCCACCGCCGCCGCCTTTTCTCATTCGCTGGATTTCATCAGTAATCCTGACACCCTGTTCCTCCTCCGGAGGTTCTTGGTTAGCAACTTGATACAGCCTCTGTGACTGTATGTTTTCAATGGAAAACCAGAACGTGTGGTTTGGATTGGAGGGTTTCCAGGATCCCTTCTGGGGATGAGATGCCAGGATAGCTCAGCGATCACAGGAGCAGTGGAATGGAAATTCCGGGCCCCACAGTCACGGTAGCTCAAGTGGAAAGCACAACGCAGACCTGAGTGGCCAGGGTCATTCCTGCACTCGCTAGCTCAGTGGCCTCGTCTCAGACTTAAATTGACGGGGGCCTTGGAGAGAGGGTGCCAAGCAGACTTTGCAGCTCTCACATACTTTCTTGTGATAGGCTTTTCCTCTTTCCAAGGAGGGGAGACTAGCAAAGGAGAAGATCAGATTCTTATGCATATAATTTCTGTCAACTTAGTACCTGTTTCTTCATTGCATCCTAAAAATAGAATCCATTATACAATACCAGAAAACTTCATCGCACCTTTCTCTCTTTAATTTAGAAAACAGCCAGGTTGGGATTTAATACATCTTCCTTACTCCAGAAAAGCAAGCTGGGCTTTCTCAACGCCACCAGTTACTGCCGGTAAGATAATGCCTCATGGTTATGTTTTCTTCATCAGTGTTCTTTTCCTATTTTTTTATTTCCATGGTCCAAGAATTAAGTCAGCATAGCGCACATAGCTGCTCTTTGAGGAGCCTTCACAGTGGAGGCGCTCCAGCCCACAGCCTGCCTTCCGCTGCTGAAGTCAGCCCTGAGAGCATCACCTTCCCTCTAGAGCCAGGGAGACCAGGGAATGCATCTAGGCAGAGAAACTGGGCAGGAATTTCTCAAGATGTTTCCTCTTCGTTACCTGTAGTTTGTTTCTAGTTAAGTAGAAGGTCCTTTAACTTCATCCCATCAGACTTCTGCTTCCTTTTCTCCTTCTAAAGAGTTGTCAGCAAAAATGGCACAGTTAAATGGGTATGTACTAAATTTCAAACACTTGTGATGTCTACATTTCTAACTAAAGACCCACAGGACTCACAAGGTAGGTTGGCCCTTCCCCCAGCTTCCAAAAGAAGAGACTGAGACTCAGAGTGGAATGATTTGTTCAGGGTAAAGGTAGAAGGGCGACCGCCCATCTGTCTGACTCCCAAGCCTGAGCTCCTAGCCGCTGCTTTCTGCTTCTTCCTGCTACAGCCGGGCAGGAAGAAACAACATGAGTGTGGGTGGCTCCCTTGGGGAGACCCCCTCTGGGGGAGGCCGGCCCTACAGGCAGTATCAGCCAGGGCAGCTGGGAAAAGAGTTAAAGGTCTAGTTTTTCACCCGAAGACATGCTCATTCCTTGGTGAAGAGGAAAGGAGCCCATCGGATGGGCGCTGCACACGAACTGTGTGCCCTGCAGCAGGTTGTTCCGTTCGGTCACATGCTCTTCATCCCCAGATAAAGAGTTGCACTAGAGGATCCAAAACCGATCTTTCCAATGTGACCTCCTTTGACACCATGAGTGAGCCACCCATTTCTTTGCTGTTGTTTTCCTAAGATTCTTAAATCGAGCTTCCTTGGGGCCTTGCTCGGCTCCACTGCTGCGATTTAACACAGAGAGAGAACTGACCCACGAAGATGATCTTCTGGGTGGGGGACAGAGCAGAAGCCCTGCGTCTTCTTCGTGGATACTTAGGTGCGGCGTCCGCCCTCCCGTGCGGCTCTCTTTCTCCTCCGCAGTTTAGCGCACGAGCTGCGAGTGAGTTGCATGCAGAGGAAGAAGGTCCAAATTCAGAGCTCGGATCCCTCCGCTTTGGCAAGTGACCAGTTTAGCCTGATAATGGTGAGTGCAAGGGAGCCATCCGCGGGTGCCGGGGTGTAGTGGCCATCCCCTGGACCTTTCGTGGCTTCGCTTTGGTTTCCATCAAGCCTGACTGCATAGAAGCCACTAGCCTTGAAATCAGGTATTACGGTTCTAACAAGCAGCTCCCAGGGGCAAATGCCAAGCTGGCGAGACAGGCTGTGCTGTGACCATTATCACCCCCACTACAGCTGTGTCACTTGACATTCATTAACGCCATGGTCGGCACATGCCAACGGAGAACCATCACAAAGTAACTTTCCAGTGGGTATGTTGTGTACACAGGTGAAAAAGTACACAGTGGACCAGGGGCCTCTAATCTTTTCCATGCCGGACAGGATTTGGTGGCCAAACCTGAAGTTCCAGCGTCCTTCCGAAGCTGTAGTGTATTCGTCTCTTGCTTCCTCCCTGACTTCAGTAGCAGGGCCTGCTCACCCAGCACACCTCCACTTCATCACCCATTGCATCATTTCTGGGGAACAGAAAGTCCCCACTTCCGGTCAGACCCAAACCAGAAGCCAGGGGTCAGAGAAATGTCGGCAGAGGATCAGAGTGTCCACCACAGACAGAAGGAGTCAGACCGCTGAGCTAGACTGGCAACCCCTGGAGGCCTTCCTGGAGGCAGAGGGCCAGTCAAGGAGACTGAGAGAACCTCAGTGGTCTGCTGGTAGGACGGGAGGCTGAGGCGATGGAATTGGCCATTGAGGTCCAGCCCCAGGAGACCTCGGCAGCAGAACCCTTCTAGGGAAGGGGTGTTGGGGGCCAGGACTCACATCTCTCCTGTGTTTGGGGTACAGTTTGATCTGAATCCTTTTCGGTGGTGGGTTCCCCTCCAGAGCCCCCTCCCTCCAGTAGACCCGGCGGGGATGGTAGAGGTCACTGTGCGCCTGCCGCTTAGCAGGGCCTGGGCCCTCGGTCCTTGGCCCTCGGTCCTCACTCTCCTGTGCTGGTGCTTGCAGGACCCTCCCCGTCGCTCAGTTACGACGCCTGGATGGCAGGTGTGACCAGAGGGGTGGGAAGGGCAGTTTGTCACCCAGGGATCAGATTTTCAGTCTGACGCTAGCCGTGGTAATGATTCTTCAGGAACATACCTGTTCTTGCCAAGTGAACTTACAAAGGGAGCGTGTTTTCACCAGCATCCAAACCGGTGTGTGTATGTGTGTATTTATACATATATATTAAAAACACACATATAAAGGTTTTGCTTTGAAATAATTAACCACATTTTTTTAATGAGAAAAGAAAAGCTTAAAAATAGCCCACATCCCAGTGCCATCTTTTTATTGCAATTTTTTTCCCCACCCAGTACCTTTTTTTACTTGGTGGTAATCATAGTGAAGTGAAAGTCGCTCAGTCATGTCCGACTCTTTGCCACCCCATAGATTATACAGCCCATGGCATTCTCCAGGCCACAGTACTGGGGTGGATAGCCTTTCCCTTCTCCAGGGGATCTTCCCAACCCAGGGATCAAACCCAGATCTCCCACATTGCAGGCGGATTCTTTACCAGCTGAGCCACAGGGGAAGCCTGAGAACACTGGAGGGGTTAGCCTTTCCTTTCTCCAGCAGATCTTCCCAACCCAGGAATCGAACTGGGGTCTCCTGTGGTGGTAATCATAGTAGCTGTGGTGGTTATAACTAGCATTTCCCACATTGCTGTGTGGCCTGCATGATGGCCTCGTGCTGTGTTACCATGAGGCTCACCTGAGCAGTCCTCCGGGTGGACGTTAGGATTCTCCCACACCCAGCTGGGTGAACTTGCTGGCCGTGCCCCTCACTGCCGTTTTTGCTCCTGAGTTGTGAGACCAGATGCCTGTTAGCTTTGCCCAGTGATGGCTACACCACATAGGGGCAAGTCAGGTCACTCCACGTTCCCTCATGGACAGGGGCCCTCACCTGGTGGAAATACACAGAGAATGTGGTCTTAGGCAGCCCACCTGGCTCAGCCTGGGCGGTCACCCACAGTCCTCCTCCCCTCTCCAGGCAGATACCAACAGTGACCGGCTCTTCACTGTGAACGATGTCAAAGTCGGGGGCTCCAAGTACGGCGTCATCAGCCTGCACGGCCTGCAGACCCCCACACTCAGGGTCCACATGCACGAAAACCTCTACTTCACCAACCGGAAGGTATGCTGCCCTGTGCTGCAGCCGCGGCAGCCGCTTTGCCTTTGGATCCAGGACACTGCAGTAGTTTGGCACACTCAGAGGAGAGGAGAGGGCTTGGTGAAGGAGGCTGGGCTCTGTTACCTCATTTTCACAGGGGAAAACATGGCGTTTTAGTTCCTGGGAGATGCGCCATGGTGGGCGAGGGTCCTCCCACTGGGTCATTCTGTGTTCCATCTCCTAGCCAGTCTAGCCAGCACTGAAATTTACATAAATGTAAGAGGCTTGCTTTCTGACTAGGGGGCAGCCTTTACATTGATTTGGGGTGATGGCATCTGTAAGAAGCTATGATTTCCTCTTCGGTTGAGACCTGGGCCACAAGACAGACACAGGTTGAAAATGGTTTCTGGGTTAAGTGAGATCTGTTGCAGAGAATCCATCCCCTCCCCGGAGGGGATACCAGATGCCTCATTATGAGGCCCCCCCCCCCCCGTGCTGATGATGAAGGACCCTGGCCCAGGAGTTGCTTCCTCCCCCTTGCCCTCAAGGTTCCACACTGTGGGCAGGAAGCTTCCTTGTCCTCAGAAGCTCGTTCCAGCCCCTGTTCAAGGAGTGAGACCTGAAGAAAGCAGTCACATGTCTGTGTGCTGTAAGAAAGTGTCTGTCTCTAAGTTGGCAGTCAGACCAGTCTTCCCATCTCGCTGTGTGTTTCCTCACCAGGTGAACGCCATGTGCTGGGCCTCGCTGAATCACCTGGATTCCCACGTTCTGTATCTTTGGGCAGTAAAGAGGTTTGGTGGGCAGGCTGCATGCTGGTGTAGACCTGGGCACTTGTGGGGTTTGTGAGACTGTGTCTCGGTGTCTTAGTGTCCAGAGGTCTGGGCCATTCTGCAGGCATGTCTCCCCTGGAGGAAAGAGCAGTGCACCCACAAGAAAACAGGGATCCCCATGGAGCACAGAGAAGTAGCTGAGGCACTGGAACTGTGCTGACGGCACGTGTATCAGACAGGGTTCTGGGCTCAAGAGTCGGTGCTTTAGCAGAGGAACCAAGCACAAAGGAAGAGTAAAGCCTTGGAAAGGGCCCCCAGGTCCTCCTGAGACAGAGGGAAGGGGAACCTTGCAGGCAGGGCGGGGAGGCTGAGGGCACAGCAGAGAGGGTGTTCCCTGGACGTGCACTGGGGCTGTGGGCTCTGGGCCTATGTTGCTGCCCCCTGATGGCCTTCTTCAGAGCACTCTCCATTCTAGCCTCCATCTTCCCTTCCCAGACTGTAGGGGCACACGGTGCAGTGTCCGGGTAGCTGGGCTCCCTGGAGGGCCTTGATGGTGCAGAGGTCAGCTGTCCATCGTGTCCTTCATGGAGAGAAGGACCCAAAGTCGAAGCCATGTGCTAATGAGTCTTGTGGTTTATTTCCATAACAAATGAGTTCTTGAAACTGTGTGACCACTTGTTAAACCTAACTTAGAGTTGTCCTTAGGTTAACTGGTTAACATCTGTGAATACACTCCACACAGTGCTTGGCCACGTCATGGGTCCTCAACAAATGATGCCTCAATTGGAATCTGTTAGTTTGGTTTGCAGGGGGTGTCTTTTTTAAGGGGGGAGTTGTTTGTTGTTGTTTTTTTTAATTTGTTCCACAACACTTTGTTTCCAAGGGTTTTATTAGGATCTGGTTATAAATTTTATGTAAGACAAATTGTGTGTGTTCTGTAAGTAGAAAGTTTTGGGTGGCTTTTGTTTCGTGGGGTTTGTGTAGTGATAGGACCACCTGTTACTGTCTTGATCTTACCAGAGGGCAGAAGAGATCAAGCCTTTAAAAAGCCAAAACAAGAACCTCATTCCTATTTCTGATCTTCAGACAATATGGCATTTTTCCATGCTTCTCTTTATGAGGATAAAAATTCATTTACAGGCCTACCTCAGAGAGAGTGTAGGTTCAGTTCCAGACCACTGCAACGAAGAGAATATCGTAATAAAGCAAGTCACGTGAATTTTTTGGTTTCCCAGTACACATAAAAGCTGTTTACACTATCCTGTTAAGTGTGCAGCAGCATTATATTTGAGCAACAACGTGCACACCTTAACTTACAAATACTGTTAAAAGTGCTAGACATCACCTGAGTTTGACTTTTGAAGACAAGTCAATCTTTTTGCAATAGACATCAAGGATCATTGATCACAGATTATAATAACATAAAATAGTAATGAAAAATTTTGAAATATTGTGAGAATTACCAAAATGTGACACAGAAACACAAAATGGACAAATGCCACTGGGAAAATAGCAACAGTAGTAGACTTGCTCAACATCAGGTTGTTATAGATCTTCAATTTGTTTAAAAAAAAATATTAAAAAGCCCACAGTCTGCAAAGAGCAGTAAAGCAAAGCATTGTAAAACAAAGTATGCCTGTAATGGGGTTTAATGACAGGTCTAGAAAATACCATGGACAGAGGAGCCTGGTAGGTTGCAGTCCACGGGGTCACTAAGAGTCGAACACAACTGAGCGACTTCACTTTCACTTTTCACTTTCATGCATTGGAGAAGGAAATGGCAACCCACTCCAGTGTTCTTGCCTGGAGAATCCCAGGGATGAGGGTAACCCTGGTGGGCTGCCGTCTATGGGGTCACACACAGTCGGAGACGACTGAAGCGACTTAGCTTATTGCTGTTTGATCAGCAGCTTGCCCTCTGGTGGTCATTTCAGGTAATCAGGCTTTTATACATCTGCTGCTTTTACTGAAGGTCTTGAACTTTTCTCCCTGTACAAAAATGACACCTAGTTCAGACCAGCCATCTGCTCTTTTCTGTGGAGTGGCAGGAGGTTCGACGGAATTTTTTCTACACTTAACTAGTTTCTTCATTGACCTGTGGCCTATTAAAGGATTAAATCTTTAATACTGGCCCTTGCAAGTACCGTGCAGAGTTTGAGTGTAACCTGGGTTTCAGCCATAATAACATGGGTAAGGACTTTCTCCCATCCTTGCCCTACAAACCTAAAAGGAAAAGAAATTTATTTCAGAAAGAATTGAGCTGCCCAGACACAGGGTTCTCATGTATAGTTTCAATAGCCTCTGTACTAGAGATATTTAACATGAGGCTTACCACCCAAGGCAACGTGATACCCACATGCCACACATGCAGGTGGTCAAAGCTGTTGCCTACTCAGCACAGATGTATATTTTTCGATGAAGTGTGTATGTTCATCCCATCATTTATTGAGCATCTGCAGTCCCTGTGGAAGGTTGGAACCGGGCACCTCAACAGGTGATCAAGTCTGCAGTGATGGCTGTGGGGCAGTTGTAGAGTACAGGAATTGAGTGGCCTTTCTGGAGGTGACTCCCACCTGGGAAGAAGGGGACAGAGCGCCCACTGGAAGGAAGAGTGGAAAGTGAGTTTGGCACATTGGGCAGCAGTAAGTGGCTTGGTAGCCAGGATGTTTTTGGCTAGGTAGGACCTTGCAAAACCAAATCCTCAGGGCTGTGGGATGCCCCTTAAGAACGGTGGTCATGGATTCACTTCTCATACGGCAGTGAGGGTGGTTGACTGGTGAGGATGAGACCTTGGATGGAAGGCTGCTGCAGGACCAAGAGTAGTGGAGAGAGAGTGAACTGATGAGCAGGAGTGGAGGGGAGACACGCGTTTAAGAGGCTTTAGAGCCCAGGCTGGGTGTCTTAGTGATAGAAGGTCCAAGGATGGAACGCCAGGGGAGTGCTTATGGAGCCACGGAGTGTGTAGTTAGAGAATGTGCTGCGTGGCTCAGGGCAGGCCTGGAGGGCATCCATCGGGTTTCGGTATTAAGAGCTCACTGGAGACCTTGGTGGAGAACATCTCACTGAAAAGGTGAAGGTCTGACCTGGATTTCAGCGGGTTGAAGAGTAAAAGGCGAGGAAGTAGGGAATAAACACAGGTTCCTGTTGAAATTCTGAAGGGAAAGGAACCAAATCAGAAGACAGTCCAGTAGAAAAGCAGGCAAAGGACCTAAAGTGGCAGCTCAAAGAACAGGAAACTCAATGACTATCAGATGTAGTCAGAGAAATGCAAATTAAAAGATAATTTATACCCATTCAGATAAACACAGTTTTTAAGGTCTGATAGAGCCAAGTTTTGGTGTAGGAGGAGAATGGGGAAAACTGCTAGAAAGTGCCAGTTTCCTATTTAGTAAGGGTGAATGTTTTATGGAACTCCTGTCTCAAGTGTTTCTGTATATATGGCACACTGTAGTGTCAAGTGAAACCCTTATCACAGGTGTAAGAAACTCTTAAGAGAAGCTTCCCATACACGGGAGTGGAAGACAGAAGCACAAGAAGAGAGGAAAAAAGGATGCGGACGGGGGCCAAAACCCACTTCAGTGCCCAGCAGCAGGATCCCAGATAAATAAATTGTGGTCTGTTCATACAGCGGAGCGCTCTGTGGTGCAAGTGGTTGAACCAGAGCTGCAAACACGACCACAGTTACGTCTCAGAAACAATGTACGTTGAACAGTTGTAGAAGATTGTGTGTGATGCCGTTTACATGTATTTTAAAATCAAATGCTCCTTTACATTGCTGCTGCTGAGTTGCTTCAGTCGTGTCCGACTCTGTGTGACCCCAGAGATGGCAGCCCACCAGGCTCCCCGGTCCCTGGGATTCTTCAGGCAAGAACATTGGAGTGGGTTGCCATTTCCTTCTCCAGTGCATGAAAATGAAAAGTGAAAGTGACATTGCTCAGTCGTGTCCAACTCTTAGTGACCCCATGGACTGCAGCCTATCAGGCTCCTCCGTCCATGGGATTTTCCAGGCAAGAGTACTGGAGTCGGGTGCCATTGCTATGGACAAATACTGTGTAGTAGCAATATTAAGGCCTAGAACTCAGACTTGTTTTAGAGTAGCAGTTCTGTGTGGGGGAAGTTAAAAAGGGGCCTTTACGTGTATCTGTGACATTTTTTTCCTTTTAAAATATCCAAAACTAAATATGGAAAATGTGAGCCTGTTAAACGTGGATGATTTTTTTGAAGAGTGCTGATGCCCATTCTCCTCCTGGAGGAGACTCGTTCTTGACTGTCCTTAACAGCTTTTCCAGGCTGTGCCTCATGGGAATTGCAGAGACTCCGGGCTGTGCCACCCTGCTCCCCACGTCCCTGTTTGTCAGTAATCATGCAGGTACTGATGGATAAGGAGGTGCTAGGGGACCTCTTTGTCCTCTGCCTCCCAGGAGCTGCAGCTAGCAGCAGCGTAAGCTCTGTGGTGATGGCTTGGACAAGACGGGTGGGGACCACAGGCTGGTGAGTCTAAGTGGGAGCTCGTAGGGTAGGGACGGTCTGCAGAGTTCCTGGGAGGATTCCTTAAAACCCACCCAGGATTTGTACTGGAAGCGTGTAGATCTTCACTTATCCCACCCCCCCCCCTTTTAGGTCTTTTCAGCAGCCAGAACAGTTAAAAGCATGTGTAACCAATATGGGAGATGAAAATATTTATTTAGGCTGCCTATATACAAATCACCAAGAGAGTATCTGTTAAGCTCTTACTGTATGGAAGGTGCTATGAGGGATACTTAGATTCTGTATGGCTGAAGGCAGTCTGACAGCCTGGCAGCATTCTGGATATGAAGTTTTCAGTTTCAGAGAATTAGGATCAGAGACAAGGATCAGGCCTCTCAGGTAGACCTAGCATGAATCCCAGCTCCGCCCCTAACCATCTTGAAGAGATTGCTTAACCTCCGGAAAGTAAATATCTGCCCCCTCGGGTTACATGGAAGATTAACACACTTGGCCTTGTGTGCCTAGCATTTCATCATACAGCCAGTTTGTGAAGCAGAAGGATGTAGTATCACCATTTTACAGATAAGGAAACTGAGGCAAAAAGAGGTTCAGAATTTGCCTTGCAAAACCAAGAGATGCTCTTAGAAGTCAGGATAGTGGTTTCCTTTAGGGAGGAGGGAAGAGGGTAGTAATTGGGAAGAAACATGAAGGGTATCAGTGTACTAGAATGTTCTATCAACCTGGGTGGTGGTTACATAGCTCAACTTACTTTGAGAAAACTCATTAAGGGGTATAGTATGATTTGTGCCCTTAATGTATGTTTTATCAATTTTAAAAAATGAACAGAAGATTTGCTTAAGATTACGCAGCTGGACTTGAAACACTGCTGCTGTTCCCTCAGCAGGAGACCGGCCTGGCATGCTCTGCAGTTTCCGGATCCCCGGGGCCTGGTCCTGTGCGTGGTCCCTGAATATCCAGGCAAACAACTGCTTTAGTACAGGTGAGCCGCCCAGCTGCCCAGGGTGGGGGAGGGCACAGACTCGAAACGCTGGTCCACAGCTCCTCTCCCCGGACCGAGAGGGATGTTGTCCGCCCCGTCTCCATCTCTGTCAGGCTTGTCTCGGAGAGTCCTGGTGACCAGCGTGGTGACGGGACACCGGCAGTCGTTTGGGACCAGCAGTGACGTCTTGACCCAGCAGTTTGCTGTCACGGTTGGTTGCATTGGGGACGGCCTAACTCAGAGTTTCCCAAAAGGGGACCTTGTGCTGGGTTGGAATGGGATTCCCTTGTGTGGAATCTAGTCTTCCTCTCTCCTTTGCAGGGGAAAAGAGGGCATCTGAAGTGATTCATGGGTGAATAAGTCAGTGCTGAATGGAATTTGGCCAATCTAGAAAGGCCTGGCTCAGCTGGCTTTCAGCAGCTTCCTAAAGTTTCAATGAAGTGTTAGTTGAGTACTTAGATTAGCCAGCAGGACCGTAAAAAAATGTTAATGTATAAATTATGTCCCAGTTAGTAACAGTTTTATATGCAATTGTCAAGCTACCCATTTGATAAATTTAAAAATCAAAATTCTGGTCCTTACTACATTTCAAAGACTTGACCTGTAGAAAATGCCACCTTTCTTTGAAAGGGTGGAAGAGATATGCCAACCTGCTTTTGGCAATAAGCACAGAACTCATCATTCTGGTTTCTTCAGCCATCTTCCCACGCTACTTGGGACCCGTGTCTTCCCTGGATTTCTAGTCTGTTTTACTCCACTCTCATCACCTACTTTCTAACTCACAACCTGGGCGGGGACGGGGCACCCTCACTTCACAGGAGGGGTGGGGTTCAGAGTGAGGCCTTAGGGGACCGTCGCAGCCAGCGGGGAGGACACTGGAGGGACACGTGGTGTCCAGTTCTTGACCTTTGATAAGAAACCTTTCTGTCTCCACTGAAGCTCGAACCCTAACCAGCCTGCCTCTACCCATCCCTCTGATCCAGAGAAGGGAGACAGAGGGTGTGTTCTGGGGGACTCACCCTTCGCAGCCGTGGAGAGAGGTACCAAGCAGTCCTTCTCTCCACAGGCTCCCTTGCTGTTTAACGGCTGTCGTTCTGGCGAAATCTTTGCCATTGATCTGCGTTGTCAAAATCAGGGCAAGGGCTGGAAGGCCACCCGCCTGTTCCACGACTCTGCAGTGACCTCTGTGCAGATCCTCCAGGAAGAACAGTGCCTGATGGCGTCTGACATGGCCGGAACGGTACGGGTACCGCTGACTCTGCAGCCACAGGAGCTGCTCTGGGCCAGGGGAGGGGCTCGGCAGGAGAGACTCCTGTGTCAGACCGCGGCAGGGGAGAGGCATGTGGAGACCAAGTGAGGTGCCAGGTGTGTAGGGCAGCTGCTTTGCCGCCCACTCGGAGCCCTGTCTGGTCTAAAGGGATGGGGCACTGGTCCTGGTGCCTCTGATGGGTTCTCGGACTCAGAGCAGGCGACTTACATTTTCTCACTTGAAGAGGTCTGTGAAGACCACCTCGCCGCCGCTGGCTTTCACACCTGGGGCTCACCAGGACCTGCTGGATGGACCCCTCCTGACAGCCTCTGTGCTCCTTCCTGCAGATCAGGCTGTGGGACCTGAGGACCACCAAGTGCATCAGGCAGTACGCAGGGCATGTGAACGAGTATGCCCGCCTGCCCCTGCACGTGCATGAGGAGGAGGGAATCGTGGTGGCAGGTAGCTGGGGGCGAGGCGCCCCATCCCCCTGACCTGACCCTGAGGACCCCCAGCAGCTAAAGCAGAGAAGACATGATTGTGACAAGCTGAAGAAAGGGGGGTTTGGACAGTTGGGTCTGGGAGTCAAGATGGGGTGCAAAGTTGGCCATCAGTGA
The DNA here is from genome assembly GCA_006410615.1 of Neotragus moschatus. Lineage (NCBI taxonomy): Eukaryota > Metazoa > Chordata > Mammalia > Artiodactyla > Bovidae > Neotragus > Neotragus moschatus. Next base: position 1,732,996 of record SJYA01001474.1, on the reverse strand, counting down.
GCAACAGTTTAACCCCCAGCATATGGATAGCCCTTTGTCTCCACGTCACTGGGCAGACATCGCTTCAGTTACAGGCCAGTGAGGAGCAATAAAACACAGCAACTTAGGAGACCTGGGTGTGGGGGTTAAGTCTGTTCACCAGGTCCACATTCAGGGCGGCTGTCCTGTCAAAAAGCTTGAGCTCCCTATTCTTTGTACTCATGTTTCTACCAGAGGATGCTGAGAAAAGAGATGAAGGTCATTGTAAAGGAACCAATGCCCGGTCCCTTTACCACCGCCGCTGTGATCCCATGAGGCGCAGAAGAGAAGCAGAGCTTTCGAGCACCAGACCCCCTTGAAAGGAGTAGCAAGTTGATCACAGATTATATTATATAATTATTTGGCAGTTTCACAAATGAAATAGTAGGCCCTTGGCATTAAGGGGTATGTTCTCAGTCTTCACAGATCTCAAATTTTCTAATATTCCTACAGAAAGTACTTCTCTGCTGTGAAACTTTTTGTGGCTGAGAAGCCTCACTTCGCTAGAACTTTCTTAGAATTTTTTTACTACTCTTACCACACCACCAGCAGTTAGCTTTCTTAAGTCTGTTTTCCACAAGTTTTCATCACAGAAGAGTTTCTGTGTACTGGACGGTAGAAAAAGATATGAGCCTTGTTGAGAAGCAGGTGTAGGGAGTGGGCTGGCTGCAGTAATCCTTGACCTGCACAGCCTGAACTGACCCACCCCTAAGGTCATAGAGTCAGCTCGGATGGTCAGAAGCACACACTGAAATCTGTGACGCCTAAGGTCTGCCCTTTTCCCCCAATAGCATATACTGGCTGTCCGGATTGCTGTAATCAGTGGTGTCTGGTGTCTCTTTCCTCTGACCTGGGAACACTGAAGACTATAAAGTCGTATGAACTGAACATTAAAGCAGAAAATGTTTGGGAGAGAGTTATCACCCAGTTTGCCCCGGGATGTAATGAAATTAAAGAGATCGTCCTGGTTACTGTCTCATAAAAAGGAAATGAACTGCATGTCATCTAGATCAGGTGGGCTGAGCTCCCTCTTGAACAGCCCTGTCACCAAGAGAAACAGAATAGGCCACCAATAGCCAAGATGCCCCATGAACCACCCAGGGTGTCATAGCCAGCCTTTGCGTCTTGTCCCTTTGAACACCAGCAACTCGTGATTCTGGAGCACCAGGGCAACCTATAACTTTCATTTTCAAAAGGGACATCTTATCTGTAGAGACAGTTTCCGTTGTGAGTTTGCTTGGCTCATGTGGAATCACCTTTAGCCCTTAGGAATCGTGGAAGCCAGGGCCACAGTTTCCACCCCCCCTCGCCCTCCACCCCGGTCCTGTGCATTCTCACTAACCTGCCGCATGTCTTCCCTCTCTCTTAGTGGGCCAGGACTGCTACACGAGAATCTGGAGCCTCCATGATGGCCAACTACTCAGAACCATACCCTCCCCATACCCCACCTCCAAGGCCGACATTCCCAGCGTGGCCTTCTCTTCTCGGCTTGGGGGCGCCCGGGGAGCGCCAGGGTTGCTCATGGCCGTCCGGCAGGACCTTTACTGCTTCTCCTACAGCTAACTCTGTGGGGTGCGGCCTGCAAGGATGTGAGTGTTACTCAAGGGAGCTAAGGTAGCTGTATTTTTGCCACCATTGTTTCCAGTGAGGGCATTTTAAGTGGGTCATCTGTGTGTACATGTACCATCCATCCAGCTTCGGAGGAAGAGGTGCTGTGTTTTATGTGGAGATACTTCAGTAAAGTGATTTCAGTTAAGTTGTGAGCCTTGAAAGTCCTTTTCCTAAAAGGTGCCTATTTCTTGTTGAATTCCTTAGGATCTCTGTCCCCCCTCTTTTTTTAACAAAAAATAATTTTCTAAAGGCTGAAGATAGACAGTAACTAAAGCTGCTTTTTTCGCCAAAAGCCCTTTCAAGAAGCCTGATGAAACTGTTAGCAGTCAGTGCCTGGGTCCCAGAAAGACATCCTCGAGAAAGCCAGGTGAGAAGAAAGGGAAGCCATTTCTCTGAATCTCTAGAAGATTTTTAAGGCTGAGTTGGGCATCATTAAATTAGCCTTCTCAAACTCACTCAACACCAGTGTCAGATCTCTGGGATTCTCACTTATTACCATTCATTGGCTTTCAGAGGAAAGATGGATCCTTTCAGGTGCTAGGCAGGCCTTGGTGTGCATTTCTTGAAGCACCTTCCAGAATGTTAGATACAGCAGCTCCTGTATGTATCGTGGTGACCTGAACATCCATTCAAGGACCCCAAGTCAAAGAAAACGGGCTTTGCCTTTTTGTAATCCAAGAGAAGCAGTTTGTGAGATGTTTATACAGAGTGTTAATATATAAAGAGCCTGTCTTTCTGCCAAATAAAGAACCACAACATGGCGTGTTGCTTCTGTTCATGATTTAGAACCTCGTGATGCTTGGCTGCTGTAGCATCAAATCAGCTACGGCAACACCTGCTCAGATCCTGGGTGAGGGAACAAAAGATGGAACCTGAGGCCAGCTTTCATGGCTTTGCTGCAAAGCTTTCAGCAGGGTCCCTGGCCCGGGTTGGGTTCAGCCAATTGAACAGAACAGCAGGAAAGCAGAGGGCAGGAGCTTGAAGGGAGAGTGTAGTTTCTGGCTCCCCTCCTGTTGGGTTTGGAGGGCTGTGGCTGTTTCCCTCCACCCCAGGCTACAGCTTCTGCTGGAACACAGCCCTCTGGATTCCAGGAACTTCTCTCCATTTGTCCCTTCAGACCTGCAGCTGGTAATTGCATCTCTCTGTTGCTAGTCCAATGTGCTTCACCAATTAACACACTCTAGAGTTACCCCCTTGAGTGTTACACATCTGTGTCCTGCCAGAACCCTCCTACAACTTAATGTACAGAGAAATCCAAAACTCTATTAGAGTATCAGAAAGGTCATCCAATAGATGAGCTGTATGGTATAATAAATGTTTTCAGAGCTTTAGGTTTTCTAAATGACTTTCCCCTATCTTAACCTGACTTGACCCTTAAAACAACCCATAAAGGAGGTAGGGCAGTAATAATGATATAAAAATTATCAGCATCCTTTTCTGGGCAGAGAAATTGACCACAGATCACAGACCTGGGAAGTAGAGACCTGGGCCTTGTCACCAGAAGAGACCCAATACTTGGGTATCACACCGCTAGTGCTAAGGAGAAATCACAGAGTGGCTTGGGGCAATGCTAGCATTGCATATTTAATCCTCTACTTTCCACACTCCTCCAGGTCCTGACAATACTTGCGTATCACACTGCTAGTGCTAAGAAGAAATCACAGAGCGGCTTGGGGCAATGCTAGCATTGCATATTTAATCACCAAGTAAATAAATTTTTCTGGCTCTGGCACCCAAAGGCTAAGAAGCTTGCCAATTACCAGAATTCTTAGGTGTTCAATCATGTAGACATCGCCCCTGTATCTCTGCAGCCCTGGCATGCTGACCTGCATGAGGACACAGGAAACAGCCTTACAATTGAAAGGTCCAGCTGACCAATCAGCAGAATTTTTTGGATTGATTTTGGTGACATGCCCCCCACCCGCAGAGCACAGACAAGCATAGGTGCTAAGATATGAGCCTAATATCACTCATACTTTCACCCTGCAGAAGTTCTAAGTTCTCACAAGTTTGTTCATAATACGATCTGCCTTCTACGGAGAGTATCTTTGGTATTGCGCCTCTACTGCAGGGCTTTTCCCACAATTCTGTACTGCAGAGAAGCTGTGGCTACTCAGTCCACTTTTGAACAATACACTGTCTCAGAGACAGGAGGCAACTGACTACTCAAGTACCTGGTGAGCTCTGAGATACAGCCAGTGGTCGTACCTGCAATGCAAGAGACCCAGGAGATGGAGGTTCAATCCCAGGGAGGAGGAAATGGCAACCCACCCCAATATTCTTGCCTGGAAAACCCCATGGACAGAGAGAGGAGCATGGTGGGCTGCAGTCCATGGGGTCGCAAAGAGTTGGACATGACTGACCACATCACATTCCCAAACATCTTCCTAAGTCCTTGTCAACTGTGCTGTAGCCCAAGTTTCTTACTAGGCAAATATAGTTGTCAAAGAATTAGTTGTACGTTTTTAGGCTTAAAAAAGGAGGTGAGGACATAATCAAAACTTCTTAATTTAGCAATCTGTTCTTATGTTTGGCCACTGCTCCTAACATTTGGTCTAGATAATATGAAAAGTGGTTAAACTTCATTGCAAAGTTGATAAAGCATTTTGGTACACTGGCTTGTTAAGAGTGTCCCAAAGACTTGAGTCTGTCATACACTCTGGAGGTATTTTTCACTTGCAGGCCTGTTAGGGTATTTTGCCCTGATCCTCCAGGTGACAATGAAAGGTCTAGAATGAACAAAGGGTGGCATCAGCACCAGGGTCCAATAAACCCTTTGCTGTTTGCTTGCTCGTGGCCTTCTTAACAGATGAGAACAGTAGCCAGACTGGTCACCAGAAATGCCCACAGATCAACACTTGGTGCCCCCAACAAGGGCACCACCTGCTTACCTCTTACCTGTGAGCCCTCACTCTGTGCTGGTCTAAATGTTCCATGTAACCATCTCTGAAAACAACTGCAGGCTAAATTCCTCCATTCATGTTACGATGGTAGAAGCCTCTGGGCCCACTCCCTGAATGCCTCTCCAGGCCACTGCCACGAGAATGACCTTTCCCAAAGATCCCTGCACTCAGTGGCTTCTTGTGCCTCAGTATGAAATGTGGCCTCGAGATGTGAACACACCTGCCTTACCTTGTTGCCCCTTCTCTTGGGACCTGTTTCACCCTCACCTGGACATCTGTGCAAGCTGTCTTCCACTCCGTCTCATCTGTAATCGTCTAACTGTTGAGTCTGAGCTTCACAGAAACCTCCAGGGTGGTTAGTTTCCCCAGCACTTACCACATCTAGACACTGAGTATGTTTTGCCACCATTATTCCCTTTTAATTCTTAGGACCCTATGAAGCAGGTGAAGATCACGCCAATATACTGAGGGGGAAAGAAAAAAAAAAAAAAACTGAAAAGAAAGCAGTTTGCCTAAGGTCTGCGAATGAGTGAGAGAGCTAACAAGGTCTCCTCAAGAAATATATTCGACCCCCTGGTGTTAGTTAGAATGGGATTTTTACTTTTGCCCTGGAAGTGTAAGATCTCCTTAAACCTAGTTTTCCTACAGGTGACTTCTGGACCCATCTCCCTGCTTGCTCCTACCACCCACCCACCTGCACTCTTGGCCTCATCTGAATTAAAGCAGCCGCTGCAAAACCGAGAATGAACACTGGGTGTGTAGGACAAAAAAAAACAGAGAACTTTTGGTTATTTTGATACCGGGTTACCTTCTTCTCTCCTGGTCTGACTAGTGTAAGAAAGTGAGTTTGGAAGATTTTCTGCATCTTTCCTGTGTGGTCCAGCAGACACCACGCTCAGGGGTGGCCCCACACGACAGGAAAGGAGACAGTGGAGAACAGTTGTTCAATGGGAGCTGAACAGACAGAGCAAGGCAGGGGAGAGGATCGACACCAAAGGGCAGATACAAAAGAAGAGTCCCTTCCCAGTGTTTCCATAGGTCACTGCTGCTGCTGCTAAGTCGCTTCAGTTGTGTCCAACTCTGTGCGACCCCATAGACGGCAGCCCACCAGGCTCCCCCGTCCCTGGGATTCTCCAGGCAAGAACACTGGAGTCGGTTGCCATTGCCTTTTCCAATGCATGAAAGTGAAAAGTGAAAGTGAAGTCGCTCAGTCGTGTCCGCTCTTAGCACCCCATGGACTGCAGCCTACCAGGCTCCTCTGTCCATGTGATTTTCCAGGCAAGAGTACTGGAGTGGGGTGCCATTGCCTTCTCCAGCCATAGGTCACTAGTAACACCTAATCTCTTCTGGGAAAGAGTATTCCCAGGGAATAAACTGAGATAGTTACAGGTAAAATCCACCTCTCACTTGACTTTTGCTCTGAAAAGCCACTAGCTTTCATCAACTAGGGTGCATCTCTGGTGGCTCAGACAGTCAAGCGTCTGCGTACAACGCAGGAGACTGTGTTCAGTCCCTGGGTTGAGAAGATCTCCTGGAGAAGGAAATGGCCACCCACTCCAGTATTGTTGCCTGGAAAATCCCATGGATGGTGGAACGTGGTAGGCTTCAGTCCATGGGGTTGCAGAGTCAGACACGACTGAGCGACTTCACTTTCTTTCACTTTTCATCAACTAAAATGTGGCAAGATAATACTGATGAACTTAAAGGAAAGAGGCCACAGCCCATATTCCGCAGGAAGATTCCTTTATAACGGCAAATTTAATCATACACAGTACTAGAGCAGGCCTCAGTCACTGGGCCACGGGAGGCGGGAAGGAAGCAGGTCTGAGAGGGACCAACACATTTCCAGGGCTCACATCACAGTGACACACCAAGAGTGACCACCACGTACCTCCCTGAAGCTTGGCCCACCCCCTAGTTCAGTCGAGAACTGTGTCACTTCGAATTCTTCGTTTTTGGCCATTGACGATAAAATCCACCATGATGACAGTATTTCAGCACAACGGTCTCTTTCCAGTCACGACAGATATGAATGTCCCAGCTCTTGAGAAACCAAAGTTCATCTGACTTCTCTCGCCAGGACTGGAGAATTTTTTCGTAATGATCTGCTGAAATGTTTGTATATACTTTGAAAAANTCCGCTCTTAGCACCCCATGGACTGCAGCCTACCAGGCTCCTCTGTCCATGTGATTTTCCAGGCAAGAGTACTGGAGTGGGGTGCCATTGCCTTCTCCAGCCATAGGTCACTAGTAACACCTAATCTCTTCTGGGAAAGAGTATTCCCAGGGAATAAACTGAGATAGTTACAGGTAAAATCCACCTCTCACTTGACTTTTGCTCTGAAAAGCCACTAGCTTTCATCAACTAGGGTGCATCTCTGGTGGCTCAGACAGTCAAGCGTCTGCGTACAACGCAGGAGACTGTGTTCAGTCCCTGGGTTGAGAAGATCTCCTGGAGAAGGAAATGGCCACCCACTCCAGTATTGTTGCCTGGAAAATCCCATGGATGGTGGAACGTGGTAGGCTTCAGTCCATGGGGTTGCAGAGTCAGACACGACTGAGCGACTTCACTTTCTTTCACTTTTCATCAACTAAAATGTGGCAAGATAATACTGATGAACTTAAAGGAAAGAGGCCACAGCCCATATTCCGCAGGAAGATTCCTTTATAACGGCAAATTTAATCATACACAGTACTAGAGCAGGCCTCAGTCACTGGGCCACGGGAGGCGGGAAGGAAGCAGGTCTGAGAGGGACCAACACATTTCCAGGGCTCACATCACAGTGACACACCAAGAGTGACCACCACGTACCTCCCTGAAGCTTGGCCCACCCCCTAGTTCAGTCGAGAACTGTGTCACTTCGAATTCTTCGTTTTTGGCCATTGACGATAAAATCCACCATGATGACAGTATTTCAGCACAACGGTCTCTTTCCAGTCACGACAGATATGAATGTCCCAGCTCTTGAGAAACCAAAGTTCATCTGACTTCTCTCGCCAGGACTGGAGAATTTTTTCGTAATGATCTGCTGAAATGTTTGTATATACTTTGAAAAAACCACTAACAGTCCGTTCTGTGCTCTGTTTCCCTGGAAGATTTCTCATGACCACCCCTCTAACAGCTCAAGGGGTCGTGTGTCTGGGAATAAAGAATTAAGACACTTCAAAATAAGCAAGAACCCTAGTGCAACACTCAGTAGATGGGCTGCTCACGGGGGCTGGGAGGGGAGGGTGGGGGCAGGTGCTCCACTGTGGAGTGGGAAAGCCAAGTGGTGGAGCAAATGGAAGCACTGACAAGCAGCGAACACCGCTGGGGAAGGCCGTCTCCTTCCGTGCACGCCCCCGCTCGAGGGCCATCACACCACCTGCACTTGGGGACTCCTTGGGTCCAGGGACCCTACCATACCCTCCACCCGTCCGTGACCTGCACGCGAAGCTGGGTGGTCTCTGAAACAGGCTAAGGCCAGGGATTGGGATCTGACTCTGGAGGGCCCAGGGAGCTCCCCCGCAGGCCACCCCCAGCAGAAGGTCCCTGGGAAGCTCCTACCCTGGCAGCCGAGGGGCACAAAGGCTTCAAAGGCTCGGAGAGAAGCGGCAGAGGGAGGCTAGCGGTGCAGTGGCCTTGGGACCTGGCTCGGTTTTGTGGGGGGAAGACCTGCTGCCTGCTGCCCCCAGATCCCTGCTGGGGACGGACCGCGCGGGTGTTCACGGCCAGCGGCAGCCTGAACGCACTCCACGCTCCTTTCGTATGTATATACGGGTGTGCATGTGTAGATATATATATATTTACGTACTTATTATTTTTAACTGAAGTAAAATGCACTGGATTCGAGTTCATTCCCCTTTGCTCTAAGCTGCTCAGGCCACCTGCCATGGCGTGGTTCATGCCTTCAGGCCCGCCACCCGGCTCGCCCTATCTGCACCCCTCCACCCGCCACCCTGCAGAGGGAAAGGGGCCCCTGGGACAGGAGAGAGGACACACACCACCACAGGTGACCAGGAGGAGGGCCTAGCTCAACGCGACCTTGTTTCTAACCCTGAGAACCTAAGGAATTGTGAAGGACTCGGAGAGGGAGCTGGGGTTAAAGGTCACCGGGCTTTTTATTGCAGTTAAAGCAGACTCGGACAGGATGGTCCCAGCCTCGCGAGGGGACAGCCCGGCGGTCGTGGGAACACTCGTCGCAGAAGCCCTGTCCGCAGGCCCGGCAGTGGTGCTTCGAGAGCCTGACGCTGAACTCCTTCCGGCAGCTGTGGCAGTGCAGGATCTCGTGGTCCGGGACCCAGTAGGCCGGCCTGGCTGCATCCTTCACGAGACCTGCATCACGGAAGGGGCCGTGACGGGCGGCACACGTGGGACCCAGCACCCCAAGTCCCACTGGGCGAGACGCCAGCGGCAGACGTTTCACTGGCTCACAGTCTTGGCACACACACATCACCCCCTCCACCCGGGGCTTCCTCACCCCCCACCACGCAGGTCAGGATGTCTGGCACTGATATGTGCCTATCTGTTACGCTCTCCAGGTGAGCCTAAACTACGGCTGAATTAAGAACCACTGGGGCAATGGTAAAGTTCGGGCTTTGGCTTCATCCCAATTCCACTGAGCCTAAGTCAGTTAGCTGTGGGATTCACAGACTCCTTAGAGTCTCAGGGCCTTGGGTTTACTCATCAGTAACAACTCACCTTAAAAAGCAGTTACAAGATTACAAGAAATAAAGTGTCTGATGAGCTGGGACCCAACAGCCAGTAAGTGCTCAGCAGGTGAGTGCCTGTTAAGCACAGGTGGCAGGCTCTGCCAAGGGCAGCCCCTGCCCCTCCTGGTCCCCTGAGAGCAGATGCAACGTGAGCCTCCAGGATGGATAAATCCATCTATTTCTACACTCTCAAGTCAAAAGCTTGTCATCAGCTCATTCTGTGAGCCACGGTGATTAAGTCTGATCCAAGCAACTGTCATCACAGCCACCCAGGAGCCCTTGGTCTCTCCCCTATGAAGGGCCGGAATGCCCCAGGCCCAGTCACCCCTGCCTAAGCCCTCCACACACTGGCAGGTTTCCCTTCATTTCCCTCTTCCCATCCTGGTTATAAGCCCACCCCCTCACATCAGGTGAGTGGCTCTCTTAAATCTTAAAGGCATAACAGCTTGGCTGGTGTGGCAGATTGAGGCCCTGCCCCCTCTCTCTAATCTAGACAGGTTCTGTGACTACAGCAGACTCCAGTGGAAGAGTTAGTTTCCAGGCCCAGGCCTGTCTCAGAGCCTTGAGGCACTATGTAAGGAGTCACTAGCACTGGAGAAACCATGTGCAGAGATGTGGGGAATACAGGGAATGGGGGTGAGGGGGAAGTTCTCCTGAACCCAGCCTTCGAAGCACCCCTGCCAGGCTAGCCAGCATGTAAGTGAGGTTGACTTGGCCCCTCAAGACCCATCCAGCTGCCATACTGGAGAATCCAGCAGTAATTCCCAGTAATGCCACTTAGAGAAGAATACTTGCCTTTCCTGTTGAGACGTGACTATTTTAAGCCTTTCCACTTTCAGGTGGTTTATTACGCAGCAATAGATGGCCTAAGAGGATAGCCTCCAGGAATAGACAAGAAACCTCCCAGGTATTCAGCAGGAAGCAGGGAAAGTAAATTCTCAGTCGCGTCCTTGCTGCCCAACTCAATCTAGGTCAGCAGGCTGACAAAACGATAGCCCAAGGCACGGCACTCCGTGAGCCCTCACCCACCTACACCGCACCCAAGAGGCACTGCCAGGCCCACCTAGTGGTATGTCAATGGCTGTCACCACGGCTCCTAAAGTGTTCTGCACGGCCTCGCCCACCTTCCGAGCGATCAGCGTCCCACCTTCGTCGTCCCCCTGTGCCTCAGTGACATCTGCAGACAATGGTGAAGGAAATGCCATCACCTCCAAGTCATTCCCCAAATGAAAAATTCTAGATGCTTCTCCCAGGGTACCCTGTGCCATTCTGCAAGGGTGGCAAGGGTCTGGGCCGTGGGCACCCACACCACAGCCAGTGAGGTCTGCCACTCCTTTACCTCAGGCCTCTGGAGCTATTTTATAACCTTCCTTTACAGTGGGCCAGGAGTATGACCTAGAATCTCCTCCAGGAGAAGACTCAGTCTCAGCCTATGGTAAACACAGGACAGCTTTAACCCTCCCCCACCCAAGGAACAGCACCCCAGGACCCAGTTAACAAAGAGCTTAGAGGATGCCTGGGCAAGACTAGGGGAGCAACTGCTCTGAGTGAGGCAGGGAGGAACAGGGTTGGGCAGGTTAGAGTCCCATTCCCAACACCCAGTGCCAAGGAGAGGGTCCCCCCCCACCTTGCAGCTCCTGGGCCCCACGTTACCTAACTGGGAATTCCTGGCTTCATAGCAGTTGTCACACACCCGCACGGGCGCAGGGCCCCAGCCCCGCTCGGGCACTGGCCGGGTCTTGGATGAACAGCTGTCACAGAAGCCCTCCCCACAGGCCCGGCAGTGATGCTTGGTGTCATTATCTTTAAAGGATGTAGCACACTTGTTGCAGCTCTGTTCCAAGCCCAAAACAAACAGAGAAGGAGGTGTCATTCATGTCTGCTCAGCTGAGAAAGTCAGCCCCGGGAGCCTTGAGGATCATCTGAGGATGGCAGGACCCTGAGGGTCCCAACAGAGGGGACCTAAGACCTCCAGCCACATGGAACACCCCTGCTGAAGCACAGCTGGGATTAACATTTTCTTCCAAGAAGTGCTGGAAAGGTACCTCACACCCACCTGGCTGAGTCACAGGGATCTCAGAAAGGACTATGTAATTTCAGCCTTAAAAGCAACAAGGATTCATTTCTTTCATGGCTTCTCATGAGCCTCTCGGACGCTGAGAACAGGTCTCCTATCACAAGCGTTTGGGCCAAATCTGGGGGCTCCCTTGATGTGGGAGCTGTGAGGTTTGTGTATCAAGCTGGGGGTGACCCTAAATGACCTCTAAAGGCTCCCTTTCCTCCACAGTCTATAGGTATGACCTCAGACATCTGACCAGTAACAACTGGTTCTAGTGGGAAAGTAAACTAAAATCCACCACAACGGAAACACTCAGAAAGTAACAGGGGAAATCAGCGGACACCCTTTCCAACACTCTGGAAGCACATCTGGCTGGGAGAGGGACTCCAAGCCTTCCTCGCAGAACAAGCTAAGAGCAGGGTGAAGCAACACAAGGAGAATGGGCCATGCCAGGGACTCAGGGCATCCTGCCACCATACCAAGATCTGGGAGTTGGGCCTCCAGTAGGCAGGGGCGATCTGGTCTGTCAGCCAGGACGTCACAGCCTTGGTGGGCCCGAGGCTAAGCTCAGACACCGATTGAGCCATGAAGTTCATCCCGTCCAGGAGGCGCTGGGCCGCGTTGTTGTTGTCCTTCAGAAATCCATCGGTCTGAAATGAAAACGCAGGCTCCCATCATATTCTGAGTAACAGGAGTAAAGGGAAGGACGGAGAGGTCTCAGGTGAGTTACACAGCCAACTCAGAACCACAGATTCCCTGGCAGAGCAGAGCAGGGTCAGGACAGAATTCCTTTGGCTTCTAAGCAACATCACACCCTGTGAGTCATTGCTGATACTACTCTTCAAGATGACCATAGGACTTTGTGCACAACTGTTCAATTCAGAACTTATTCTGCTTGTGAGATATACAACCCAGGAAATAAACAATCCTATCAAGAGGATACCTCCTCCAAAAGGTCTCCCACCCCAGGCTGGGTTAGGATCTGTTGCTTTAGGAATCAGAAAGGGAAATACCACCAAGGAAAATAAGTCCCTTATAGAAAAGAGCTTCCCTGGTGGCTCAGATGGTAAAGAATCTGCCTCTGATGCAGGAGACCCAGGTTTAATCCCTAGGTTGGGAAGATCCCCTGGAGAAGGCAATGACTACCCACTCCCATGCTCTTGCCTGGAGAATTCAATGGACAGAGGAGCCTGGTGGGCTACAATCCATGGGGTTGAAAAGAGTCTGACACAACTAAAGCAAACACCACATAGAAAATCTCTTATCCTTCTTCCATGAAGAGAAAAGACTTTGGATGTGCTGTGATTGATGGGTAATTCCAAGTGTGAATCGTGGTTTAATCCAGAATGAAAGCACTGCATCACTGCCTCATAAATAGATTTGTTTTTCCAACATCTTGAATTTAAAAATCCAATTTAAAAACGGTAAAGGTCCATAGTAATTATACTTCTTAGAATATACTTCAAGAATATACTCCAAAACAAAGAAAAGGCTTTCTTACATGAAGATGGTCACGATAGCATTTTCTTTGATAATAAAAAAAATCATATACAGCACGAATGTTCAAAATGAAGAGAATAGGGAAACCAAACTATAACATTAGACAGAATATTACACAGTGATTACAAATGAAAATCATGAAAAGTGAAAGCAATATGGAAACAAAGCAAAATTGTGGTATAAGAAAAAAGCAGTTAAGTGGGCACATAAATTGTAATTGTATCTATATAAACATACATATGGAAAATGAGTGAGGAGAATATGAAAAGATAAAGTTTTATTTGCTAAGGCAGTTTAACTATATATCAATTTTTAGTTTAAGTCGTGTTTCTAATATTTATCCAAGAAATGGGAAGAAAATAAAGTGTCTAGAACAAAAAAGGCACTCCAGATCATAGCTTCCTAAATCACCAACATATTGAAATTCATGGTTAACCATCATTATAAACAAGTTTCACTTTCCCATACCCAGGAATAACTGGACAACCCGAAGAGAAAACAGAAAAATAAAACAGCTCTTACTCCAGGCCACACGTGCACAATCTCTGTCCGCACCACCGTATCCACAGGATCTTGGTTCCCAAACCAGTACTGCCGGCTACGATAGACCACGCCGCAGTTGGGACATTCGATCACGTACCTACAAGGAAGGCAGACAGATACTGGAACCCCACATCAGGGGCCTGGAGAGACAAACAGACCCAACTGCCAGCCACTGAAACTCACCCAGACCAGGCATATTTTGCAAGACCCATCCAGGGGGAGTCAGTGGAAGCAGCCGTTTTGGGCACCACGCTGACTTCGTTGCCTCTCTCGTAGCAGGCCTGAAACATGGAGCACTGTGCCAGCTTCTGCTCTGTCCGCCAGACTCCCTGGCCTCTCCACACCCGTCCAGCCCCACTGCCTGCAAACCAGACCTCCTGAGGGTTTACGGACCCTGGGTTTTAGCAGAGCAAAGTCTTTCTCCAAAGAAGCCAGTGCCCTGAATGATTATGATCTGAATGTGTACCCGTTCCAGGGGCCCAAAACTGAGCTACAAACTCTATCCCTGTCATAGACAGGAGAAATCCATCCAAACTGGGTTTTTGAAGAGCAATTTCACTCTTAAGAATAAACAGTCAATGTAGATGAAGTTGGCATATAGGTTCAACAGAATAAGGGGGGGATTTAAGCTTTAAAAAAAAAAAAAGTCAAGGGGCCCCTGGCAACAGACGTGTGAGTTTTTAATGGCTGGAGACTCAATGTGAATATCAAATACTTTGGGATACAGTCAAGAGTGGCCCTGAGCCAGTCTTCCCAAGAGAGGAGTGTAGCCAGCAAGCCAGCTGCTGGAGGAGAGGCTGGGCGGACTCACCTTGCAGGTGAAAACCCGGTTATCATACTGGTGGGAATATCTGCAGCGGCTCTTGGCTTCATGAGGTACCCCTTCTTTCCCGTGATTCATACTGTTCTTACATCCAGCCCTGAGGGAGGCACCAAAGCTGACATGAAGCTGCTAAAAGGAGCCAGGGCCGCTTACACACAAGCATTAAGCCAGATGCAAGGGCAAAACTAGACCCCCTGCTACTAATTGGGCCCCAAATACGGAGCAGAGTGACAGGAGTTTATTTTGGAAACTTAAGGGCCTCTCTCATACTTGCAATCAACAGTGCTACACAGGTAGTGTACCTATTACTCTTGCATGAGGAGTACGGAGCAGAGTGACAGCAGTTTATTTTGGAAACTTAAGGGCCTCTCTCATACTTGCAATCAACAGTGCTACACAGGTAGTGTACCTATTACTCTTGCATGAGGAGAAAGGACTAAAAGGGTATCTCTTCTTGCAAAACCACCGGGTCCCTCAATAGGAATGGAGGAGCCAGAAGACAGCACCTTGATGAGAGATAAAACCTTAACAGCCTTCAGGGAACTCAGACATCCCAACAGCATGAAATAAGAAGTTTAATCAGAACAGGCTGCCAAGAAGCAAAGCAAAAACTGACCCTCAAATTCTGACAACACATTAAGAGGAGGCTTAAGCTGAACAAGAAAACCTTCCAAATGAACAGCGAGCTCTGCTCTCCTGACAATGCAAAACCAGGGACTGGGACTTTAGAATTTCACTGTGACAGAAGGGAAAGCTCTGGAAACCCTGGTGAGGCACAGTTAGAATGGAAAAGTGATGATGATCCAACAGGGCCTAAGCCTCTCTTGCTGGGCTCACGGGGCCCGCTAAAGGAAGTCACACTGGCAACTAACATCCCTCTTTCCTAAGACAAGCCTCAGTCCTCCCTAGCACAGACCGTATAATCCAAGAACCAAGTCCTTGTTACAAACTCTGAGCAAACATGGTGGCCCAGGAGGTGGCCTATCGGTATCAGTGCAAAAAGGCGATTCATAACAGAAAAGGCTCAGGTCTCCCCCGTATGGGCAAATGTGGAGGACAGGATCAGATGATGAAGTGACGAAAGCAGTGGAGAGGTGGGCCAGTGTCTGCAAGACAGAATCTGCAATCTGACCCCGACACACTGCATTTAAACCCCCAGGCTCCATCCATCAAGGCACTGGCCTGTGACTGAATAGCTATCAACTGTTCAAATTAATCCAGTGAGCCTCAATGTGTGGTCCCCAATCAGCAATATCAGTATCACCCAGAAACTTAGCAGAAGGACAAATTCTCAGGCCCTACGTCAGACCTACTGAATCAGAAACTGGGAGCAAGGCCCAACTACCTGTTGTAACATGTCCTTCAGGTTTTCCTGAGGCATGCTGAAACTGAGAATCACTGCTGTTTCCCCTATAACAAAAGGCCACCAGCATGACCCAGGAGCCAGCTGGAAACACAGAATCTCACCGAAACCTGCTGATTCTGAATCTGCATTTAACAAAATTCCGAGGCGATGCATACATAAAGTTTGAGAATACTGCCCTAACTCAATGTTCTCAACTCAGCTACACATCACAGTCACCTGAGGAGCGTTTTAAATACACCAATGCTGAGGCACCACCCCAAATCTGCTAAGTGAGAAACCCTGGAGGCAAAGCCTAGGCCTCAATCGTTTGGAAAGCTCCCTGGATAATTCTACGGTGCTCTAGGCATCTGCCCTCATCATGAAACGAATCCACTAGGACCAATACCTACCCCAGTGCTGTGCACACAGTGAATGGATGGAATGACTAGGATTGAAAGCTCTGGTAAGAGAGACACAGAAAAACAACCAACCTAAACTTTCCATGCTTTTGCTTTTCTGTGCTAAATGCTTTTGAACTGTGGTGTTAGAGAAGACTCTTGAGAGTCCCTTGGACTGCAAGGAGATCAAACCAGTCAATCCTAAAGGAAATCAGTCTTGAATATTCACTGGAAGGACTGATGCTAAGCTCCAATACTTTGGCTCCCTGATATGAAGAACTGACTCATTGAAAAAGACCCTGATGCTTGGAAAGACTGAAGGCAGGAGGAAAAGGGGATGACAGATGGTTGGATGGCATCACCGATTCAATGAATATGAGTTTCAGCAAGCTCCAGGAGTTGGTGATGGACAGGGAAGCCTGGCGTGCTGTAGTGCATCGGGTCGCAGAGTTGGACATGACTGAGCGACTGAACTGAACTGAAAGCTTTCTGCAGTGAAAGTTACCCAAACCAGTCAATTTCACATCTAAACAAGGTTGGAATCTTCAGGGAATTCTTCATAACCATGTGTCCTGGAATCCTCTGCAACCTCAAAGTGTGGTCCTTGGACCATCAGGCTCACCGGGGAACTTGTTGGAATACTCTGTCTCAGGCCCCACTCCATCCTTTAGTCACAGTCTAACTTAAGCAGACCCCAAGTGATCTGCAGGCACAGGGAAGTCTGTGAAGCACTGTTCTCAGGCTCTTTTCCCACGGTGGGGACTTACCCACAGCTGAGACACAGGGAGGAGCAGGTGAAGTACTCGTCTGGAAAAAAGGAGCTGTGCGCCATCTGGTCATCGGGGATCTCACCACTGAAGCGGTCACTCAAAGCCTGTGTGGAGGGAAGGTGACATGCGAAGGGCCTCAGCAGAGAGCTCGGAGCTCTGGGCCTTCCACTGCCTGCCTTTCTAACATGCCCTCACTGCTGGCTTATTTCTTACTGGTTCCGCGGCTAGAAGCGGGAAGCCAGCGACTTCTGCTCCTTACCCTCCACCTTCTTGGCCTGATTTACACCAATCCTCACCACAGGAAACCTCAGAAAGAACCGGCCCATTTCCCAAGAGCTCAGAAGGAAGCAAAGTTACTGTTCTCTCCTAATGACCTTGGAAGTTAGAAACACGTCACACACTCCACCGTTCATTCAAAACCACCAGATACTGACGAATGTCCACTTCATCTTTGTGAAGCTGGGAAAGAAAGCGACACTCGAGAAAGTGGCTTGTCTTGAAGTCGGAGGGAGACAGAGCTCAGAAGCACGCTGCGAGTTTTCTGGGCATCTCCACCAGTTCTAACCACAGACACTCACTGGAGTTTACTGGCCACAGAAGTATCTCTATGTAGAAAAAAGGGTTATCAGCCAAAAAGCAAGGAGGAATTATTCTAGGTATTGGCAGCCTTTTATCAACTACAGTAACTAACCTAAAAGACAGCAAATGGCCAAAATAAATGCCAAGAAGAAAGATAAAGGTATGTGAAATAACAGACTGAAATTTTTATGTTTAAAGGAAGCTTCCATGCTTAATTGTCTTTGTGTTCACTACTTTATATTGAAAGTATTCTTTGGGCTGATTTTTTTTTTCCCTCCAAGCCTTCAGTCATATGCAGTGGAAAAAGTCATATGAATTAAATATAAATAGGCTTTCTAGGCTTTAAAAATTATTAAATATTCACAGTTCCTAAGTCTCGACTCTTTCTGTGGCAGCCAGGCACTACTCAGGGGAAGCTATAAAAGTAGCTTTAAAACAGAAGAACAAGATGCTACTTTCTTTAGTAAAAAGGTGAAAGAAATTTTACGATGAGATTCGGAAAAGGGGCAGGCTAGGTTCTAAACTAAGATTCTCAAGTTCTAAAGGGAATTTCGCTTAAGGACACTTATTTATTAAAACTCCTTTTCCTTTTTCCCAATGAAGCCTAATACCCTGAGTTGTAAACCAAGTGTTTTCAAAAGCACAAGCTCTCAATGTTAAGTCAGGTCAGGTGTTCAAGACAAGAGTAGTGGCAAGGAATGTGGCAGACTAAGGATGTGGGACTCACCCATGTGCATTCAAATTCAGCTCCTGCAAAGACAATGAGCATGCCCATAAAATACCACCTGCCACGACGGCTGACCAAGTGGCAATCCCTGACTTGGACCAAAAAAAAAAAACAATCTAAGATGAATACATATACGTCCTTTTCTCTTGGTAGTAATTTGTAAAAAGTAACTAAGGGAAAGCAAGATTTGGAGACAGACTCTAAAGGAATATACATGTGAATATTAAAGAGAATAAACAAGACGCAAACCCAGCAGAGTCAAGCCTACATCATCCTCCTCTCTCCTACTTCTGAGTAGGACCTATCCTTGGTCTCATCATTTCCATGAAGCCTTCCCAATCACTCTAGGAAGATCACATTCTGCCTTCTCTGAGCACCTCCTGTCCTCAACATCTGAACCAGGTAGTAAGTGATGAGGCAAAGCTACAAGCCTAATAAATGTATCTGATCTCCCAGACTAGATCACAAACATTGAGAAAGGCACGTACTACCTCTGGATCCTCCTCTCAGTCCAGCACACGTCTTAACAAGTACTCAATTAGGACCTCTGCAATGAAGTGCCCCAGCACCAAGCCCCAGGCACACACCAACCCACCCATCCTCTCCTCCTCACCTTGGCCCTGCTTCTGCACCAGGTCTTATCCCACACCCACAGGCCTCTCTAATTTACGGCTAACTACTCACTGATTGGCCAAATCACTGATAACTCTTTCTGTATTTCTCAAACAGCTGTGTTTCTCAAACAGCTGCGTGCCTAACCCTCTGAGGCTAGTTGGTGGGCAAATAGAACATCATCTTCCTAATTCGTCAATTTACTGAAAGGGGAGGAAGTTTTTGTTTTATTTTTTGGCCACACGATGTGGTATACAGGATCTCAGTTCCCCGACCAGGAATTGAACCCATGCCCCTTGCAGTGAAAGCATAGAATCTTAACCACTGGACCACCAGGGAAGTCCCAGGATTTTTACATAAAAAATAAACTTGGGTATAGCATGAAACCAAATAGAAAATTTGCATAAATGTGAGGACCCACACACACACACAAAAATTTCAGCCTGTAGTTGGTAGCTCTTCAAGTGCCTCAATTTCCTTATCTGTAAGATGGGGGTGGCTAGTACCACCTTCCATGGAGACCCCATGGATTACACTGTGAAGATCAAATGAAGTTACTCCATAGAGCAC
The DNA here is from genome assembly GCA_006410615.1 of Neotragus moschatus. Classification (NCBI taxonomy): domain Eukaryota; kingdom Metazoa; phylum Chordata; class Mammalia; order Artiodactyla; family Bovidae; genus Neotragus; species Neotragus moschatus. The sequence goes on along the minus strand of SJYA01001474.1, from coordinate 1,713,846 downwards.
TGGGCATAGATTGAGAGCTCAGAAACCGTGAGCTGCCATGATTAATATTTTTATTTTTTATGCTGAAAAATTCTCTAATTTTCTCCTTCAGATACCCTCACCAACTGATCCAGCTAACAGAAGGGATATAAGAGCTTCTGTCCTTTCCATGATAGCTCCTTGGTCTTCATGGCTGGTTGCATTTGTGGGTGAATATTTAGCTGCAAAAAGATGCTTCAGTACCAAATGCAGTGTTAAAATTAAAAAAAGAGAGCTAAATAAGGAATGCAGAAGCTACTAAAGATGTATAATGAAATCCAAAGAGCATTTTTAGCCCTCGGTTTCTCTTTTAAAAAGGTAACTGAAAGGATAACCTAAGTAATACTTTTCCTTAGGAAAAATATCAAATTTAGCGTGAATCCAACAGCTGGGTTGAATTCAGAAGGCATGCCACTCTCCAGTAAATGTAAAATTGCAGCCCAATAATAGTGACAGCAAAAGGTTTTTTCTGTTCAAGTGGCCTGATTCACTTCTCTGGAAGATCTTCAGAAAAATGAGGACATCTCTAAGTATCTCAAGGCTTAGCATGAAACAATCTGCAGCCTGATCGCCATACAACAAATCCCCATAGAACCTCCATTGTCACCAGCCCTAGACAACTGTTGGCTTATGTTTGCAACAGTAACTTCTTATGACATCTTCTAACAGAAGGGATATAAGAGCTTCTCTCCTTTCCATGACAGCTCCCTGGTCTTCATGGCTGGTTGCATTTGTGGGTGAATATTTAGCTGCAAAAAGATGCTTAAGTACCAAATGCAGCGTTAAAATAAGAAAAAAAAAGAGAGCTAAATAAGGAATGCAGAAGCTACTCCAAGCTACTAAAGATGTATAATGAAACCCAAAGAGCATTTTTAGCCCTCGGTTTCTCTTTTAAAAAGGTAACTGAAAGGATAACCTAAGTAATACTTTTCCTTAGGAAAAATATCAAATTTAGCGTGAATCCAACAGCTGGGTTGAATTCAGAAGGGTGGGTGAAAAAAAAAAAAAAGCCATAAGAACTCCAAGACCAACCAACCTCACCTCTTCAGATGCTGGCCACCCATCCTCTCAAACGCTGGTAACACAGCATCTTATTTTTCTCACACTCACTGAAGAGCCGGCAGTCAGTAATGAATCAGACCTTGACAAGCATCAGGAGGACGTACATGAATCAAGAGTATGGGAACAGGACTTCCCTGGCAGCCCAATGGCTAAGATTCCACACACCCCTTACAGGGGGCACAGGTCTGACCCCCTAAGATTCCACATGCTGGATGATGCGGCCAAAAGAAAAGTATAGAAACATAACTAGCTGTTAAAAAAAACTTGATGCTCATGTGTTTTAGATACAAGGGTAAGGAGACACTGTCTTCCTTCCTCTATAACCTGCCTGTTTCTTTCCAGTGTGGACATTACCACCTAATCCATATACTTCATCTCTTTCAAGAATTCCAAGCCTCACATCATTCCAGGGTTTCTTGGGCTCTCTCCCTCCTGAGGCCCAAAGCCATAAGAGGCAGGGAAGGACCTTTCCTGAGAAAGCTTGGGAAAGCATTTGAGGTCAGTCTGGAAAAGGCTGTCTGGAGACTAGATGATCTTGAACTTTAGCTGCCTTGACAACAGTACAGCTCTTACCATCTAACCTGTAAGTTTCCCTCCAGTCATCAAAGGCTAGCAGTGAATTTTCTAATTCAAAATGGAGACTCTTATGTAATCCACAATCCCACCTCCCCCCCAAACATATAATAACTTCGTAAACAATAGGTGCTTCCTGATGTGACAGAATTAGAGAGTCAGAGTTCCTACATTTAGAGATCGGAGGCTAAAAGAGGTATTACATAAAGCCTGTAAGAATCCAACCTTAAAATGGTTCTCTCCATTATTCATAACTGTAAATACAGGCAACAACAGTTGATTCAATATTCAATTTCCTTGGTCAATAGGGACCTGAGCATCTCTTTTCTTTAAACAGACTTACTTCATCAGTGAGAATATGCTCTGCTGGTAGGTATCTGAGCTGTTGCTACTGTGGAAACTGAGCAAACAAGTGAGAGGTTAAGAAGTGAGAAAAATTCCCCTGGAGGAAAGGAACTGGGGCTTGGACCACAACAAGGCTAAATGGCAGGAAGAACGACCACATCAGCAGAATGAATGGGAAACATACGGGCAAGTTGCTAGAGCAGAAAGTGACTGAACGTCTCATACACACACACGTGCACGCGCGCGCACACACACACACACACACATTCTATATCTCCTCAATCTTGCTCATTAATCACATTTCCTGTTCAATAATGAACGTGAAAAGAATATGAGAAAGGAAAAACAAGATTTAGCTTCTTTATGATCCAACTTATTTAGGGAGAAAATCTATACAAACGTTATATACATATATCTCTGTATGCACTGAAGAAGCACCAAACATTTCTGGAAGTGTATGTCAGAAAGTATAACAGTTATCATACAGTCAGGGGGACAGGAGTGAAAGGGACTTAAGTCATACCTTACTATTGGAATTGTACTATTTGAATCTGTACTATTTCAATTGTTTATTACAAACACATATTGCTTTTACAATTTAAAAAATAACTTTTTAAAGTAACCAAACATTCACATACAACTTATAAGAATGTCCTTTCTAAAGGCAACTGGCAGTATGCATCAGGAACCTGTAAAGACGATCCATCTTCTGACCTTCTTAAAAGTCGAGTGACTATTGAGAAAGAATACAGCCTAGGGTTTAAACGCACATACTTGGGAGCCAGACTACCAGGTTCAAATTCCCCACCACTGGAACTTCCCTGGTGGTCCACTGACTGAGACTCTGCGCTCCCCATGCAGGGGGCCTGGGTTCAATCCATCATCAGGAACTAGATCCCACATGCTGCAACTAAAAATCCCACGTGCCACAACAAAGACCGAAGATCCTGAGTGCCAGGCTGCAAACTAAGACACAACCCAGCCAAATAAATAAATGAATATTAAAACAACAAATTCTCCACCACTCACTAGACAAGTCATCTCGGGCAAATTAGCGTACCTCTCTGTGCCTCTGTTTCTCAACCTCAGAGTTGGTATGAGGAGAAAATGAATGAATACATGTCAGTGCAGAGCACAGAACATGACATCAGTAAACACTCCACAAAAAGGTTGCCCAGCAGCGCTGGGAGCTGCAATTTACCCGAGGAAGCAGGCGGAATGTGGACAATACCTTTAGGTACTCAGAAAACATAAGGAAAAATGGAAAGTACTATTAAAATAAGGGCAGAACTACTATATATAAAAAATGATCCATCCATATAAATGAAAAAGCATGCAGCTATTAAAAAAACAAACAAACATGGTTTTATCGGATATTTAATAGCATGGAAAAAATGCTAGGCTTCAACACTCCATAAAAAAAAAGCAAAGTATATAAGTGCACATAGATACATCACAACCCCGATTCTCTTTTTAAAATAAGCAGCAAAGAATTATATAATGCCCCATTTATCTATTTTTTGCACATTTAGTTTGCTTTTTTCTTTGCTATTACCAGGATGTTGCCAATAACATCCTCATACAGGTGTCTGTGTTCCTGTGGAAGAGCTGCTTTAAGGCCCATTTCTAGAAATGACATGGTTGGAATATATATTATGCATTTCTTTACACTACTGCATTTCCAATTGGCTGCACTAATTCTGCCTCAACCAGAAGTCTGTAAGGGTTTTACAATGCTTCATATCCTTTTTGACATTTTATTGCCAAACCTGTCAGTGTTCACCCTTGCATGGTGGTGGTCTTACTAGAGTTGAGATTTCTTTATTTGGCCATCACAGTCTTGCCTCACAGTACACACAGTACCTCTCAATTTTCCCAAAAGGTTTATACATTTTTTTTCTAACAATGTTTTGTGTATCTCATGTAAAATAAAGAGGAAATCACAGAGGAAACAAAATCATATAAATCATACTAGAATATATCCCAAGGCTTCTTGATGTGTTCCTTCAGGGAGTCAGTAAGGAACTGGACAAGGTAAAGAAAGAATAAATACCAGTAAAGAAAGAAAAAATTGCGAGAAACAGAAAGTCAAATAAGCTATTTTGGCACCGATAATTTATCCGTTTATGACCATCCCCACTCTTCTGCTCCAAAAAGAATGCAAGGCCACTTAAAATAAAGAAATACAACATAAAACAAAAAATAAGTGGACAAAAATAAATGGCCATTATATTATACACTGTTATGAACTATGAAGACTTCTGTTAAGAGTATTTTAACAGCAATAAACCTCTCCTAGGTGAATTTGCCTAATGCAGACCTTAAAGGTAGCTTTCTATAAGCGTGATTATCAGAGAATGAACAACTTCTAATTTAAAGATTAAAAACAACCAGAAAAAGACAAAACAATTTTTTCAAGGATCTGACTAAGTTGCAAGACCCCAGAGTTCCCTGAGGAGAGCCCGAAACACAAGCTTAAACAGGTAACTCCATCCCATGGACAGAGCCGTGGGCCCACACCTCAGTACCGCACAGACCCTGCCTCAGAGAACAGGAAATACAAGATCCAGGTAAACTCTTGAGGCCAACAGTTACCAAGAGTCCTCAAAATTCCAGCTGACCAGGCTCATTTTAATCACAGAAAGCTTCATCAATCATATCACCTCATAAAAACACAGTGTAACTCTTCTTCTCAAAAGTAACTAACAACAGTAACAGCAGAAAAGGCCCTGACAAACCAGCACAGGTTACTGCTCAGGGCACCTGCTGTCCCTGAAGGGCTTCTGTGAACACTAAGCTAGGTCAACTTTGAGAAAACCTAAGGAACTCTGTAATGCAGCCATTGGCCTAGTTGTCAATAGTCTTAAGGATCAGATTTTATAGCCCTTTGTATAACATAGTATGGCTTCGGCCTCCATTTAAGAATGCTCACAATATTTGGGTGCAATCTTCCACCTAACTACCTCTAAGCAATTACAAGGACACGTGTGGTCAGTCATGTCCGACTCTTTGTGACCCCATGGACTCTAGCCTACCAGACTCCTCTCTCTGTGGGATTTTCCAGGCAAGAGTACCGGAATGGGTTGTCATTTCCTCCTCCAGGGGATCTTCCCAACCCAGAGACTGAACTGGTTATCTTCTGCACTGGCAGGCAGATTCTTTACCATGGAGTCACCTGGGAAGCCCTTGAAGAAGTATACTATAAAGGGCAAAGATTGTTTTCTATCTTATTCTCCACCGTTATTTCCAGCACCTCAAACTCTAACAGAGATCCACTCATTTATTTGTTGAATGGATGAACGAACAAACTAATTTCCTAAGACCAAGCAACAGGTAAATGGCAGAACTGGGATCCCAACACAAGTCTGTCTGACTCCAGAGTCCCAAGTTTTTCTAGTCCAATCAGGATACCATGAGATGCCACAGACTAGGAAGCTTATAAGTGACAGTGCACTTATTCCCCACAGTCCCGTAGGCTGGAATCCAAGATGAGCAGGCAGCCTCCAAGTGAGGGCCTGCCTTCTGGTTGACAGATGGTGACTTCTCACAGTGTCCTCACTTGGTGGAAGGGGCTAGGGAGCTTTCTGGGGCTCCATTTGTAAGGGTGCTAAAGTCACTCAAGAGGGTTCCATTCTGATGACCCAATCACCTCCCAAACCCCTGGATATATACATTACTAGTACATGTATACTAATTGGGCATTCAAGTATTTCAAGATATGAATTTTGTGAGGTTACTAAACATAGCCTTTCCTATGCAAAAACCATAAACTTGTCTGAGTAGTAACTTTTCATTCCCTCCTCTTGGTTTTTTTTTTTTTTTTTTAACTTTTCTTTTTGATGTAATTTCAAACCTGTAGAAAAGCTGCAAGAATAGTATAACGAACGTCCATATACAGTTTACCCAAATGCAGAAATTGCTTACATTGTGTCCCACCGCAAATCTTTTAGACTCCATGGATGAAGAAAATCAGCATATGCCCAAAGTCTGTGACTGGGTCAACCAGGGCTAACCTAGCTTTATGCAAACCGATTTTCCTCTTTCTTCCGGTCTCAGGCTCTATGCCCTAACCCTCAGGGCACCCTCAAATCCCTAGCTCAAGTCTTCATGTCAACACTGTCCTTCTCCAAATCCCACACTCCCAGCACTGCTCCAAAGACCCTGTTCCCTTCCTGCTCCTCTGTCCTCCGCCTGCAGCCATGGTAACACAAGGTGTATACAAAGTAAACCCTAAAACGGAAGCAGTCTTGGCAGGAACTGAGTTGATGTCTTTATTATAAAGAATGGTAAAGTAAGGTTTTTCTCCAAGATGAGGACCTTTTAATTATCATCTGAGATTCACGTTCCTGGCAAGAGGACACCATTCAACAGGTAACACACTCCACTCATGCCCTTCCTTTCGCGGACCCTCTCTTTCCGGTCCAGGTTTCTAATCACCAGCACTGACAGAAGCTGGAGAACTGAGTGTCCTCACCACCCACTGGTGCCCCAGTGAGAAGCACTCAGGCCAGAAACCAACTGACCTTCAGGGCTTTGAAGATGACGCCCGGGTGCCGGGGAGAACGGGTGGTATTGTTCTCCAGTTGCTGCTCCAGAGCACGCCGAAGCCCAGAAAAGTCAGTGGGAGGGTTGTAGGTCCTTGTCCCCTTGTAGTGAATGGAACTGAAGGCTTCCGGGAAGCGGCCCAGCTTCCGGAACCGGTCCTGGATGAGCTTCTCCGGCACCTCGGAGGGGTGATCTGGACAAGCGGAAACAGGTGTGTGAACAGGGGCCTTTCTTTAAAAAAAAAAAGTCTCCTGTCTTTCATTATAAAAGGAATATGTGGTGCAACTCCGCTCTATGCTGTTGGAAGTCAGGACGGAAGGAACTGCCTAGAAGGAAGCAGGAGCAGGGCTTTCTGTGAAGTGGGGGCTGGTGGATCATGGCCTGGTATTGAAGTCACGGGTACCCTCAGCTTGTAAAAGGGCTCAGGTGCACTTTTTGGGATGTGTGTTACACTTCAAGGAAGTACCTTTTTTTAAAAAAACAGAAAAGAGAGAATCAGTCATTTATTTAACTTTTAATATTTACTTATTTAACGGCTGCAGCAGGTCTAAGCTGCATCCTGAGGGATCTCCACTGTGGCTCACGGGCTCTCTAGCTGCAGCACGAGGCCTCAGTTGCTCCACAGCATGTGGGGGTTTCAGTTGCCCAACCAGAGATCGAGCTGGAGTCTCCTGCATTACAAGATGGATTCTTAACTAGAAGTGTCTTTTTGTTTTTTAATGTGCTCACTGTAAAAAATCCAGACATGTCAAAGCATAAAAGAAAAGAAACTAGGTCCCCTGCTCCCTCCTACTCTTCAAGGGAACTACAGTCCAGTGATGACCCTTTCAAACTTTCTTTCCTACATAATTCCCAACATATACGTGCAACTTGCTTTCATCACTTAAAAACATATGGTAAGCGTGTGTCCTTGTACACTTGATACACTGTGAGAAGACATCTCCTTCTTCTTTTTAACAGCTACATAGTCTTCCATCCTATGGATGGATTTCACCAGTCAGCTTCTAATGAGCATTTAAAATAAACAGCTGCTCTGGAAGCGCTGGTATTACGCTGGTGAAGTTGCAGACAACTGCCAACGTGTGAGGCTATCAGCCTTCCCGTAGTTTCTCCAACATTTATCCAGAAATTTAGGGAGCAGCAGTATAAACAGATTCAATAATCATTTTGGAGATAAAACTTAGAAGGACTTTTGGTTTTAATTTCCTTTAATATTTTTTTAACCTAAATTATTTTATTCTTTAGAAACTAGATTCTGTGCTGACAAAGGATTATGTTGCTTTTAAAATGCATTTTTTTAATTGAAGGATTGTGCTAATTTCTACCAAACATCAACATGAATTGGCCATAGGTTTACCTATGTCCCCTCCCGCTTGAACATTCCCTCCCACCTCCCTCCCCATCCCACCATTCAAGGTTGTGACCAAGCCCCGGTTTGAGTTCCCTGAGTCATGCAACATAATTTCCCTTAATATTTTAACAACAAAATAATTCCAAGTAAACACTGGAAATATGGCTTTAGCTCAATTTAAAGGTACAGTCATCAAAGAGAAGTAGCCAAAATTCTGGATCCAGAAACAACTCTGGATTCAGAATCCCATTTTTGCAGCCTACTAGCTGGAACCTCTTTGGTTATATAACCTAAGCTCTTGGAGTTCAGTTTCTTCATTTGTAAAATATAGCTGCTGTTGATTGAGCTGAGTAACAAAGATACATTAACTCTGCATTTATTTTAAGAAAATGTTGGGACTTTCCTGGTGGCCCAGTGGTTAAAACTCTGCACTTTCACTGGAGAGGGTACAGGTTCAGTCCCTGGTCAGGGAACTAAGATTCCATATGCTGTTTGACACAGGCAAAAAAATAAAAATGTTTAAAAATTTAAGGAAAAAAATGTTACCTTTCAGCTTTTATTTTAAAAAAACATATAAGCAAGCACCTAGCATTGTGCAAGGCATAAAGCAAAAGAAAAAAAAGGGGGGGTGTTTCCCTGATAGCTTAGCGGTGAAGAATTCGTGTGCCAGCGCAAGAGATACAGGTTCGATTCCTATTCCGGGACGACCCCACATGCTGCAGAGCGCCTGAGCCTATGCGCCACAACCACTGAGCCCGTGCTCTAGAGCCTGCGAGCCGCAACTGCTGAGGCAAGGGCCCTAGAGCCTGTGCTCCGAAAGAAGAGAAGCCACTGCAATGGGAAGTCTGCGCACGGCAACCAGAGAGCGGCCCCCGCTAGCTGCATCTACAGTGAAGCCCGTGCAGCGGCAAAGATGCATCACAGCCAGAAATAAATAAGGTTTTTTTTTTTTTTAAGTAAAGCCTATGGAAACAAAAAGTTACTTTGAAAGCCTGGTCATTTCAAAACTCTGAATAGGAAATTAGACCTTCCCCTCACCAAAGCTGTGAAGATCCAAAGTGGCATAAAAATGCTAATCACAGGAGGCATCCTAGACCCAGATCCTTCGGATTCTAACTCCTTAATACGGTCCCAGTGTGTCTACTCCCCGCCTGCTGCCCTGCCCTGGCTCAGGCCCCATCACTCCTCACCTAGTACTGTGATAAAAGCTCCTGGCTACCTCCCTGCCTCTCTACACATGCCTCTCTAGTTCATCCTGCAACAGGCCGTGGGGGATCTTTTTGAAAATACAGACCTGATCACATTAACTCCCTACTTAAAATCCTTCAAGGGATCTTGTCATACTTGAGATCATCCATGCATGATCTGATCCCTGAGTGTGTCCACTATTCCCTCTCAGACAATCTAAGCCTCAGACACACTGAGCCTCTTTATTCAGCAAGTATCTGATGACAGCCTCCTGTGTGCCAAGCACTCACTCAGGCTCTTCAAAGGCAGCAGTGAATAAGACAGGCAAGGTTCCTGCCTTCCTGGAGTTTCTATTCCAAGGGGAAAAGATCAAAAACCAGTAAGCAAACAAACAGGATGATTTTGGAGAGTGGCAGCTGCCCTGATGAACATGAACAGGGTGATCTAACAAGAGGGGACCACCAGGGTGCAGGAAGGACCATTTTAAAGGAGACACTTGGCAAAGGCTCCAAAGGCATAAGAGAGTTGAGCTGAATCTGAAAGAGGATGGCTGGCTGGGGGAAAGTGTGTGCCAGGTAGACAGAGTAGTATGTACAAAGATGCGAACTGAGAAAAGGCTGGTATAACTAGTGGAGGGAGTGAAAGGGGTAAGCAGACTTCAGAGACAGAGGCAGGAGTGAGGACACTGTAATTAGGAGTTTAGATTGTATCCTGATGTAATGGAAAGCCACTGACAGGTTGGAAGCAGGAGTATGACATGACCTAAAGAATAAATTAAGCTTTTAAAAAACATCACTCTCCATCCTTTGAGGAGGATGTATTGAAATGGGCAGGAACAGACTCCAGGAACTCAGTATACAAACACCTACAGTTCACTGGACACAGCAAGCTCCTTCAAACACTACAGGTTCACCTTCCTAGACCATCCTTCCTCCCCTCCTCTATTTAGCCCGTCTCTAAAGTTCAATGTCAATGTCACCTCCTCTTTCCTAGATCCCACAAGGACATGTACAGTGTCCCTCTTCTGCACACTCACGGCTCCAGGAGCGACACCCACCACAGAACGGAACACGTGTGGCCTCTCCAACTAGACTATCAGCTATTCGAGGGTGGGAATTGGTTTTCTTTTTTCAGTTTGGGGTCCTGGCAGTCAGCATGTGACCTTGTGCACTTAATACACTTTGTTAACTGAATGAACGTTAATAATGAAACTGCTTTCGGAGCCAACACTATTGCCCCCACCTGCATCCAATCACTGTCGCACCTGAGCAGGTGCGACACCCTCCTACTCAGGCGATGCTCTTGCTTCCCAATTCTCTAAGAAAACAGAAACAATAAGACAACTTCCACCACGTCTACCTACTTACCCGTAATCGTGTCCATATAATCTCCCTTCTCTCCTGTTGTTACAGATGAGCCGTCCACGCTCCTAAGATCAGCCCTCCACCGTGCATCACTCCTGCTCTAGTGACTCATCCCCAGCAATACACAAGTATCTGCAATGCCTCACGTCTCAAATTTCAAGAAAAGGAAAACTCCTTGAAATCCCACATTAGCCTCCTGCTGTCACTTATCTGCGTCCCTTTATAGAACCTTGTGAAAGAGATCAATATAATACCTTAAATGTCTTCCTTCTCTTTTCTTGATTCCACTCTGATCAGGCTTTCAGGCCCACCATCCCTGGGAAATGGTCTTACCCAGATCACCAGGGACCTCTATATCGCCAAAGCCAATCAGCAATTCTCAATCCTCATCCTGCCTATGAGCAGATTCTGACATGGTTGATCACACCGTCCTTCTTGAAACACTTCCTTATGTCTTGCCCAGGCAGAAATTTTTCTGGGCAATCTACCACTGCCAAGTCACTACTNTCCCTGGGAAATGGTCTTACCCAGATCACCAGGGACCTCTATATCGCCAAAGCCAATCAGCAATTCTCAATCCTCATCCTGCCTATGAGCAGATTCTGACATGGTTGATCACACCGTCCTTCTTGAAACACTTCCTTATGTCTTGCCCAGGCAGAAATTTTTCTGGGCAATCTACCACTGCCAAGTCACTACTGCAGCCCAGGATACCCAGAAAGGTCAATGTGTGACAACCGAACCCCATCTACTTACCAGAGCCCAGCAGCTGGGTGTGCACAGTCTCATGGAAAATGATAACAGCAGGGCCCAAGGTGGACAAGGGGACGTCCAGGCCACAGCGGGCAGTGGTAGCCTTGAGCTCCTTAGTGAAATGTTTCAAATAAGCTTCTGAGGCATCCCCAAGGAACTTGAAGAGGTCATTGTGCAGTCGGTCTGCATGAGTTCGATAGATGACGAGGTCTGAGATGGCCAGGACCTTAAGCAGCAGCCGTGTTCTCTGGCTTAGATTCACTGTAGCTCCCAAGAGCCCTTCCGTGTCTATCACGGCTACTTTGTGGACTGGGTCATATGCTGCCCACACTCCCACAGTGCAGGACTCCTGGGCAGGGGAGGTTTTGAAGACTTCTCGGCCATAGAAGAAAGTGTGGTTGAGGGTATGAGACTTCCCATCCCCAGTATTTCCAAAAATGGAAACCACTTTCAGATGCTGATCAGGTTTGCAGTCCAATTTCCTAATGAACTCCTCTTCATTCGTTACCTTCCCAAAAAAGGGGGAGGAGGGGAAAGACAATGAAATACGAAAACCACAAAATAGCTAGAAACACTTGCCAAGAATTAAGTGCTTGCCAGGGCTCCTCGACTGATTTGTCAATGTGACAAGGAAAAGAAGTCCCAGGATAATAGCCTCTCACCCAACACTTACCCTGCTGCTGCTGCTAAGTTGCTTCAATCGTGTCTGACTCTGTGCAACCCCACAGATGGCAGCCCACCAGGCTCTCCTGTCCTGGGGATTCTCCAGGCAAGAACACTGGAGTGGGTTGCCATTTCCTTCTCCAATGCATGAAAGCGAAAAGTGAAGTCGCTCAGTCGTTTCCGACTCTTAGTGACCCCACAGACTGCAGCCTACCATGCTCCTCCGTCCATGGGATTTTCCAGGCAAGAGTACTGGGGTGGGGTGCCATTGCCTTCTCCGACACCTACCCCTAGCAAACAGCTAACAGGAACTTTGAAAGCCTCAGTCAGTATATAAGAACTTAATGGTCATAAAAATATTAAAACTATAAACTCTTAAGGCATAGGAGGAAATTTTGCAACCGTGGATTAGGCAATGTCTTCTTAGATATGACACTAAAAGCAATACAACAAAAGAAAAAAATGGATAAAAAGGACTTCATCAAAATTAAAAACTTTTATTCTGCAAAGGATACCATTAGTTGAAAAGACAATCCAAAGAACAGGGGAAAATATTTGCAAACCACATATCTGCTAAGGGACTAATGGTCCAGAATATGTAAATAATTCTTACAACTCAGTAAGAAAAAATAACCTAATTAAATATTAAACAAAAAATTTGAACAGACATTTCTCCAAAAAAGACATAAATTATCAATAAGCACGTGAAAAGATGCTCAACACCATGGTCATCAGAGAAATGCAAACCAACCACAATAAGATATCCCTTCACACCCACTAGGATGGCTATGATCAAAAAGATAATGGCAAGTTCTGGTGAGAAGACAGCGAAATTTCAATGCTCAAACACTGCTGATGAGAATGTAAAATGCACAGCCACCCTAGAAAACAGCATGGCAGTTTCTCAGAAAGTGAAACATGGAGTTACCATATGTCTCAGGAGCTCTACTCCTAGGTATACACCAAAAGAATTAAAAACATACATCCATACATAACTTGAACATGAATCTTCACAGCAGCATTATTCATAACCGTGAAAGATGGAAACAACCCATGTGTCCATCAGTTGATAAGTGAATATACAAAATGTGGTATATTTATACGATTGAATATTATTCAGCTATAAAAAGTACTGATATATGCTACAAGATGGATGAACCTTGAAAACATTATATTAAGTGAAAGAAGCCAGACACAAAATGTTACATATTATATAATTCCTTTTATATGAAATGTCCACAATAGGTCAGCTGATAGAGACAGAATATATATCAGTGGCTGCCAGGGGTGCAGGGAAGCAGGAAATAGGGAGTGACTGCTAGTGGGTACAGGGTTTCTATTTGGGTTGATGAAAATGCTAAGGACTTAAGACAGTACTAAGGGCTATACAACTTTATGAATATGCTGAAAGCACTGAGTTGTATATTTTAAAAGGATGATAAATATATGGTATGTGACTTACATCTAAGTAAGACTATTTAAAAAAAAAGAACAACTTACTAGTCAAACTCCATCTATCCATAATTCCTGTTTATAGTTTAAAAACACTGCAGTTCTTATCAGAAGTCAGGCCATGAGACTTCCCTGGTGGTCCAGTGTTTAAGGATCTGCCTTCCAATGCAGCTGATGCACGTTCCTAAACAAGGAACTAAGATCCCACGTGCCACAGGGCAACTGGGCCCAAACACCACAACTACTAAGCCTATGAGCTCCAGAGCCCACGCTCCACAGTAAGAGACGCTCACACCACAAACAGAGAAAACTTGCGTGCCGCAACAAAATTTTTAAAAAAGCCAGGCCAGGAAGGAAGGGAGCTGGTGTCAGTGAGACAGATCCCAGACTGGAGTTCCAGGAAGACGCTCAGGGCCTGTAACTATCAAAATACAAATCCCCAGGGTCAAAGCTCCTAATTCAAACACCTGGTGTTCTACTCCAGCTAAAGGAGTGATGAGCCTTTACAACTCTCATCCTCCAGCCAGGAGACAAACAAACAACAACAACAAAAAACACATTCCTGACTCTCAAGAGTCTGCTGGTTTGATAAGGAGAAGTTACAGGGAGCCAGACCACAGGGTGTGATAATATGATGTCTTCACTTCCCATAGTCTCATCAAGATGGTAAAGCACTCCCTATTCCACTAATAACATCAGTATGATTATCGCAGGAATAGCCTTGATGACAATGTTTTATTCACTGAATGCCCACTGCACTGACAGTGCCCTTCCCTAGACGCATGAGGGCAGAATCAAGTCTGCCCTTAGACCCCCAGTACTCAGGATACAGCCTGGCACAGGAGAGGAGTTCAATATCCAATTACCGAATGAATGAATGCAGTGCACCTTGCTAGGTACTTTGATCACTTTTCTCCACTCAGGATTGTCCACAGGGCTGAACACAGCAGCAGCATTTGATAACTGGGCTCACTGATCTCCCAGGCAACTGAGAGGAACAAGAAGTTACACAGAACAGCCCACTTTGGACCCATGTCACTCTGCCAGTATCGTTCCAAGCTGCTAAGCTGGCCGCAAGAGAAACAAAACAAAAGCTCCATAAACCTCTACCAGCAAGGAGTCAGATAAGGTCAGAGTGGCCAGCTGCAAGAGCCATCAAACAGTCTGGAGGAAGAAGACGGCCCAGGGGTTTTCTCCCCTGGAAATGAACTCAATCATGAATCTATTATCCAAAAGAAAAACCACAACGGGTATCCAGGACACTCAAGAGTGGGCACCTGAAAAGGGGCCTGTAAGAGCTGTTAGAGTTAAATGTCTCAAGATTTATACCGATGAAGTACCCACCAAATGATGTGCATAACATATATAAGTAACTCACTGGAGTCAGCATTTGGGGATATGATTTCAGCACCAGGTGTCCCGGGGTATGTTAAACACACAAGTTCATGTGTGCATGTGCAGATGAGTCTGGCACAAAGAATTCTAGGAGGCTCTCAAAGCTCAGGCTGGTTTTTCTACCAAGGAGCCCTGGATTATCATTCAATATGTGCTGACTGCATTTTTCCACATATAAAATGAGGATATAGCCATCTTTGCCTCCCCTGACTGGGTACTGGTTGCTAATCAAATCAACAGATAAACGAGAAAATGCCTGGTAAACTGAAGCCACGCTTCGTTTTTCCTTCTTCTGCCTTTTGCATTATTTTGCTCCCTGTTATACTACTGAATTCACCCTTAACCTGTGGGCAGTTTCCCCTGAGCCAGGAAAGAGACAACAGCCTAGGGAGTAAGTAGCAAGACCGGTTTTTCAGTCAGAAGAGAGTGAACTGAAAGTGTCTCTGAGTCCAACTCTTTGCGACCCCGCGGACTGTAGCTCGCCAGGCTTCTCTGTCCATGGGTTTCTCCAGGCAAGAATGTTGTAGTGGGTTGCCATTCCCTTCTCCAGGGGATCCTCCTGACCTAGGGATCGAACTCAGGTCTCCCCCACTGCAGGCAGATTCTTTACCGTCTGAGCCACCTGGGAAGCCCTCAGTCGGCAGAAGAGAAGGTCAAGAAAAGATAAGGAAGATAAGAAGAGTCCCTTGATGAAGGAAGGCTGGGGCCAGGGGGAACAAGGCTGCTCCTCTACTGGTTCTGCCTGTTCACCATCTGCCTGTTCCCACTCTGCTCCATTCCTGGGCTGAAATAAGCTATCTGACTCTGAGCCCTGCCAACTGGTCACCCCACCCAACTTGACATGCTGGGAATGGTCCTTGGCCCTGACCCAACAGCAAAAACAGGAGCAACACCCCAAAGGTGCTCCTCCCCAGCCTCTGCCTTCCATCCTCCTCCTGCTCACATGGACCTCAGGCAAGTCAGAAACACCCAAATTCAGTTCCCAGTGTGGCCCTGGAAAAGCTACTTAACTCCTGAAACCTCAGGGAAATGAGATGGTAAGAGATTCTACAACCCACAGGGCTACTGAGAGGACTAAAGGCGATAAGGCATGCAAAGGGCACAGTACAACGCCTGGCACACAGCAAGCGCTTGATGAATACCAGCCATTATTTAGTAAAGACGAGGCCGCTGGGAAAACATCCAGGGGCACAGCAGCAGCTCCCAGGCTTGCGCCTGCTTGTGGCTCAGAGGTTGTTCATCCAGGGACTGAGGCAGTGATGGGGTGAAATCTAAACTAATTGTATCTGAAAATGAAAAGATCTCACTGCTTGCTCCTGGTAACTCCTTTCCACTCCCCCTAAGCAAAACAACATAGTATTATTGATACTGACTTTATAGCTCGGGCTTCCCTTGTGGCTCAGCTGGTAAAGAATCTGCCTGCAATGCAGAAGACCTGGGTTCAATCCCTGGGTTGGGAAGATCCCCTGGAGAAGGGAAAGGCTGCCCACTCCAGTATTCTGGGTTGGAGAATGCCATGGGCTGTATAGTCCATGGGGTCGCAAAGAGTCGGACATGAGAGAGCGACTTTAACTATCACCATACCCATCTTGAAGAAACCAAACAACACATCCCCTCTCTATCACTGTCTCACCACAAAGCTTTTCATTTTGTGTAAAGCTCCAAGGAGAGTTTCTAGAATGAAATGTTATAGTACTCAATGATCTACGTTGTTTCAGCTCAGAGTTCAGAGCAGTTTCAGTCAGTCAGTTCAGTTCAGTCACTCAGTCTCTCCAACTCTTTGCGACCCCATGAATCGCAGCACGCCAGGCCTCCCTGTCCATCACCAACTCCCAGAGTTCACTCAGACTCACGTCCATCGAGTCAGTGATGCCATCCAGCCATCTCATCCTCTGTTGTCCCCTTCTCCTCCTGTCCCCAATCGCTCTCAGTATCAGAGTCTTTTCCACAGAGCAGTTTACAACAGTGAAAAAGGCAACCTCTGACCCAGGCAGGCAAGGAGAATGATGACAGTCTCCAAGAGATTCCTTCTTGGCCCTCAAGAGAATTATTCCAGGAAGAATGACCATGTGGGCCTTGCTCTGAGGCAGCCGAGGGAGGAAAAAGCAAGAGCTGGGACAGAAATCGAAGTAAAAAAGCCTTTGAAGGAGGAAAGTTCAACAGAGCAGAGGCAGTAAAGTTAAAGACACCAGAATATACTCCAAAGGAAAGAAACTCAGGACTGAGGTCCTCTCAATTCTGGTCGCTCTGGGTGCAGAGGATCTGATCTGCACCAATTACAAACACACAGTCCTCTAAGTTTTTATAACTGAGGACAAAAATCAGGTCCTCTCCCAAAGTAATGAAAGGGCTAAGGGAAGCATGACTGCTCCGCCCCCCACAGTGCTCCTGGTAAATACCATCCTTGGACAACAATGATTTTATACCTCTCCACTAAGATTCTAAAACTACTCAAAATTGATAAATTATCCCCAAAGTTAAATTCCCATTAATTACATTTATGTGAGGGTCTGTGCTGGAGAAGACTCTTGAGAGTCCCCTGGACTGCAAAGAGATCAAACCAGTCAATCCTAAAGAAAATCAACCCTGAGTATCCATTGGAAGGACTGATGCTGAAGCTCCAAAACTTTGGCCACCTGATGCAAAGAGTCAACTCACTGGAAAAGACCCTGATGCTAGGAAAGACTGAAAGCAAAAGAAGAGACCAGCAGCCAATGAAATAGACAGCATCAACAACTCAAGACAGGAATTTGAGCAAACTCTGGAAGACAGGAAAGGACAGGGAAGCTAGGAATGCTGTAGTCCGTGAGGTCACAGAGTCAGACACAACTTAGGAACTGAACAACAACTCTGGTTTATTCTGCTTTCATTCCATTTTTGCAGGAGCTCTGATGAAGAGACAGAACCAAAAAAAACCAAACCAGATTCTCAATCTTGGCAGAACTGGAACCACTGTCTCAGAAGGAAATGAGAACGTGATTATTTCATTTAATCTGTACACAAAAAATATGCTGCTTGCCATTTTAGTAAACCAAGAATGCTGCCTGCTGTTCTGGTAAACAAGTAATGTTGCCTCCATCCAGCCATCAGTCACTGCAGCCACCCCACCCCTCCAGCCATGGTTCACCCTGAGGGGATTCAGGATGGAGAAAGACAGAACACTGACTCTAGATAGTAAAGCTGTATATCAAAGGAATCATTTCAATGAGCCCAGACTCTTGCATCTTCCCAAAGAAAAGCAATGAAATCATTAACTTGAGATTTCTGTCCTTGGTGATTAGCAGTGATCTTTTGATGTTGGACTAGAAAATTTTTCTTTTTTTTCCTCCAGCAAAAACTCCCTTGTATCCTGGTTTCTCCTTCAACCCCTTGAAACAGTTCCACCGAGCCATCTGAGAGGCTGCTGCTGCTAAGTCGCTTCAGTCACGTCCGACTCTGTGCGACCCCAGAGACGGCAGCCCCCAGACGGAGCCCACAGGCTCCTCTGTCCTTGGGATTTGCCGGGCAAGAGTACTGGAGTGGGCTATCTGAGAGGCTACCCTAGGCTATACTCCTCAGTAAAGTCACCAAATAAAACCTAAATCTCAACTTTTAGGCTGTGTTTTTTCTCTGTTGACTAATCAATATGTATCAAGCTTCATCTAGTCTCTGGCACTAATCTAACGGTGTAAGACCAACATAAGTATAAATTTAGGTAACATTTTCCATCTTCTGTAGGAAGGAAAGGAGAAGTGAAAAGTGAGGACGCTCTTCTCTGATAAATCCAGAGCCATTTTCATCATGTTGAAAAAAAACTCCAGGGAAAGATTTAAGTCCATGGCCTAATTTTCAGATAAAATTTTACTTAAACAATGTCAAATAGATCAGGAGCCAGTCCATTGTTAAAGTCCAAAATCAAAGGAAGTTCTCTTCCAATAGCAAATCCCTACTGCCAGAAAGTTCTAATAAACCTGCTCCCCTCAACCCAGCTAGTTCAGAAAATTACCTTTCATCCTATCCTCAAAGGACTGTGCATTTTTGTGTTTACCCATGCATGTGCCAATCAAGCTTCATGTAAAAGACAATTGTTTCTCAATCAAATGTTTTCTTAAGACCACTAAAGTCACCAGATTGGCTTCACAAACACACTGAGCGCATTTGGTAAGGGCAAAGATCATTTTCTTCCACTCCAGTGTCCTCAAAAGAGTTCCATTACTTGAGAGGTCAGGAATTCTCCTCCCAAGTCTTCTAACTACCAGTGGTGCCTCTGACATACAACCTCACAGTGCTGTCTGCAGCTCCTCCAGCAGGAAAAAGGAATGTTTCTATGTAGAGATGATTCACAAAACAAATTCTTTTAGACGGGTCATTTTTAGCTCCATGGTCAATTTCTTTGACTTCACCCAACTCACCCAGTTCAGCTGTCCATTTACATCTGAGTGAAAAGCTTTCCAAAGCAATGCTAGATTCTGGGGATTGGAAATACCGCATCATCCTCAAGACCCACATCATCCTCAAGGAACTCTTCCAAGGAGCTTCCAAACGGAAGATGCTCCCTTTTCAGTGGTGTGGCATGGCTTACTCATATCTGGCCAGCTATAGAAACAGACGGAAGCTCTGGTAAAGGCTCTGGGATTAGTAGTAACAACTCCAGGCTAGACTAAAAAACAGCAGAGCCGAGCACAGGGAACTATCCTCAATACCCTGTGATAAACCACAAAGGAAATGTTTTAATTTTTTTTAAAGTGAGAGCTTGATTCAGATCTATCTCCACCTGGATTGCGCCATGGACAATTTTCTCTACCCTTCTCTTAATCACAGCTTCCAGTCCCCACCCACCACCTCTGTTAACATTTTCCCATTATTCCTGGTTCCAGCTTCCCACTAGAGCATACTCCAGGCTGGCAAGGGTCTAAGCTGTGTTGTTTACCACTGTAGCCCTAACACAGGGCCTAACACACAACAGGAAATCTGTACTTATTTGTTAAGTAAGTGAATAAACACAGCACAGAATGTCTAGATGCTATATTCTCTCTAGGGAAGGCCACAGCATAGTATTACCCCTTAGGGTCCAATCTGGGGACTTCCCTGGCAGTCTGGTGGTTAAGACTGCAAGGAGCATGGGTTCAATCCCTGGTTGAAGAACTAAGATTCCACATGCTGTGCAGTGTGGCCAAGAAAATATCTTTTTTTTAAGTGGAGGGGAGTTCCCTGGTGGTCCAGTGGCTACAACTCTGCAGTCCCAATCCACAGGTTTGATCCCTGGTTGGGGAACTAAAATCCTACCTGTCTCAACATGAGTTCTCATGTTGCAACGAAGACTCAACACAGCCAAATAAATAAAAATATATATATTTTTTTAAAGGGGGAGGGGGTACAATCTGCCTCTACCACTCACTGACTTCAGAAAAATCTTAAAGAAATTATTTAATTTCTCTGGGCTCCATTATCTCATCTGTAAAATGAGGGTAACAATGTAATTTACTTCACAGGATTGCCGCGAGGATTAAGTTGGAGAGAATGCACAGCAAGCACTCAGCACAGCGGAGACGTGCCGTAAACGCTGTTAAGTGCCGTAAACGTTGTTAAGTGCCGTAAACGCTGTTAAGCGCCGACTGATGTTGCAATGCCCTGGTCTACCTCTAGGCCACACTCAAAGAGTAAATGCAATATTCAGAAGAACTGAAGGTACTAGTGGTTTTCACTGTGAAATTAAGATAAAAGTGGATACTTTCTTGTAGTTCTGTATCTTCAGTATTTTAACATGACCAGTCTATGTTAGTTTTACAACTGGAAAATAACAAATGTTGCATAAAAAAGACAAAAAAATCACTGCCTTCTGGAATGGACTGCCTAACAGGTACAGCGTTTTCTTCTGGGATGACGAAAATGTTTTAGAACTAGACAGAGGTGGTGGCTGCACCACACTGAATGTACCAAATACCAATGAATTGTTTGCTTAAAATCGTTAATTTTATGTTACATGAATTACACCCCTATAAAAAAAAAATCACTGCCCTCAGGAAGCTTACATGCTAACGGGGAGAAGACCATAAGCAAACAATATATATGGCAAACAAAATGTCCATGGACAAATGAAGAAACTGCAGTACATCTATACAACGGAACTTCTCTGCAATACAAAGAAATGAACTGAGACACGCAACAACACGGATGACCTTCAAAAACATTATGGCGAGTGCAAGAAGCCACATAAAAAACAGGACCGAATTATTCTATTTACACGAAACTCTAGGAAAGTCAGATCTGTAGCAGTAGAGGGCAGATGAGTGAATGCTGGGGACTGACTTCCTAGGGGAAGTCAGAAGGAAACCTTCTGAGAGGACAGAAACATTCTATACCTTGAGCGTTATGGGAGCCCCAGGGGTGCAGTTGGTTAGCATGTGGTACTTAACATCTCGAGTGTTGCGGAGACGGTTACACAGGTGTACACATATTTGTTGAAATTCACAAATCTGTACACTTACCCAGACGTCCCTGGAGATCTAATGGTTAAGACTTTGAGATTCCAATGCAGGGGCCTCAGGTTGGATCCCTGATCTGGGAACCAAGATCCCACAGGCCATGGGACAAAGACAAAAAACAAAAAACTGGTTTTTGATGTACACATTATATTATGCATAAGTTATACCACAAGGGTTGGTTTTAAGTGCATGTTATGTCAAACAACGATAAGCAGAGTGAAGAAAAACCAGGAGAGAGGAGTAGGACTATAGGAACAGGCAAGAGTTGCTGTTTTAAATCTGGTGGTCAAGGAAGGTAGCACTATAAAGCCAAAATCCTCAAAAAAAAAAAAATGCGGCAAACTCAATCTTCATGGTAGTGAAAGGAGAAGAAATGTATGAACAATCCAAAACAGTACATAAGCAGTTCCCTGGCGGTCCAATGGTTAGGACTCTGCTCTTTCACTGCTGAGGGCCCAGGTTCAATCAGATCCCTCATTGGGGAACATCCCCCAAGCTGCATGATGGTGTGGCCAAAAAAAGAATATGGTACATAAGTCTAAAGGGATTCCCTTGTAGCTCAGCTGGTAAAGAATCCGCTTGCAATGCAGAAAACCCCAGTTGGATTCCTGGGTTGGGACGATCTGCTGGAGAAGGGATAGGCTATCCCCTCCAGTATTCTTGGGCTTCACAGGTGGTTCAGCTGGTAAAGAATTCACTTGCTATGCAGGAGATCTGGGTTCGATCTCTGGGTTGGGAAGATTCCCTGGAGAAGGGAATGGCGGCTGCTGCTGCTAAGTCACTGCAGATGTGTCCGACTCTGCGTGACTCCATAGACGTCACCCCACCAGGCTCCCCCGCTCCTGGGATTCTACAGGCAAATGGCTACCCACTCCAGTATTCTGGCCTGGAGAATTCCATGGAGTATACAGTCCATGGGGTCGCAAAAAGTCAGACATGACTGAGTGACTTTCACTAAGCCTAAAATCATTTACATGTAGCGCTGGAAAGAAATGTCTTTCCCCTGGCAGTGGTAGATTTAAGTTCATAATTCATGCAGGAGGGGGGAGAAGAAAGGAAGGAATGAGGGAGGGGAGAGGGAAGGAGGAGTCTAGAGGGAGGGAGGGAGAAGGAATTAGAGGAGGAAGGAAAGGAAGGAGAGGGGGAAGAAAAGGAAGGAGAGGAGGAGGAGGGAGGGAAAAGAAAGGCAACGCTGGCTGTCTTTCTGGCTGCCCGTGAGGCGATCCAGCTCCAAACAACAGAGCTGACTGAGGACGCAGGGAGGAACAGTAGTGCGCCCAGTGACCCACCAGCCACAGACTGAATGCCCAGCCACCAGGACCAAAAAGGGTGTGCACCAAGAGTCAGGATCCTCAAGCAGCCTCTCCTCAGAGGCAAGGACAGAAGACAGCAGGGCCTTCCCAGGGAGGAGGGCCCCACCAGCCCTCCCCAGTCATGCTTAACCTCCGAATTTTCACTTTAAAGCATTTTTCAGAGATTACTCAAACTAGTAAGGCAGAAAATTGACGCTCAATAAATGTTTATGACTGCTGTTGAATGACACACATAAACTGAATTAAACTCTTTGAAACGAAAGGTTATAAGCGATTATGGAAAACGGTTCAGCCATGTATTAATTAGAGGACATATTCACCAGGCAGGAGAATGGGCTGAGAGGTAGAGGAATTTCTAGAATACTCTATGACTGCTGAATTGCTTGGGATTTTATTCTCTTCTTAACTTGAACCTGGGGTATCTGTGACTACATGCCAGAGCCAGGCTCTGTCTGTTCAGCTACTCTAAGAGTCAAGCTCCTGGGAAAGACAGCAATAACCCAGTCACAAGCAGAAGAAAATTAGGAAGGAGAGAAGAAAAAAAAAATTCCAGAAGCTACAAGAAAACTGAATTATCTTTCATGAATTCAAGCCAGAGGCCAAGTGTTTACATATGGTGGGTATACCTCTCTGCCACCACCAAGGATTCCAGCTACCACCAAGTTGACCTCACAAACAGATCAAAGGGAACCTCTTAATTACTGGCCAAAAGCTGTTGGAAAGAGGGGCAAAATGAACAAAACATTCTCCAAGGAAACACCCACCCTTTCCTGATTCCAAAAGTTCCTCTGTGTCCCTTCCCATAGGTCTTTCTAATCCTTCTTGCCTGAAAGCTTTCTATCTCTTTCCCTTCTTTGTGATCTCACCCACTAGGTTTCCACTGGTTGCCCCTCACTGATCAAATGTGTTCAATACATTTTAGCAATTCCAACCTCAGCCGGAAATCATCTCTTGGGAGCTGTTCCCAAAGCAGACAGGATTCCCCAGAAAAGTCCAGCCAGCCATCAGAAGGCTTCCACGTGACACAATCTGCAGGACCAACTAAGAGTAGTACAGCCAGGAGATGCAGCCACAGGGAAAACATACACTGTCAACTGCATAAGAAATCTGCCTAGTGTACTAACCCCAACTCAAAAAAGCCAAATGTTTACCAAATTCCAGAAAAAAATCAATCACTTCAAGGAACTGACACACCAGAAAAAAATTAGAATCATACAAACTGGAGGTAACTTGAAATAGTTAAAGATAGGTTCCCTGAAAAGCTGACTCACAGTGGTTTTGATGGATTGCATGGGTCAAATTTTAAACAGCCCTGGACTAAACAAAATAGCCTCCCAGGTTAAATGCCAGGAGTCTGTTACAACTGAATAGGCCCAAGGCTGAGTGAGCTCACAAGATGCTCAGCAGAAATTAGGGGCATATAATAGGGATTCTTTCATCTTCCTGTTTGTCTGAGTCATCCTCAACCCCGGTTTCCCAATAATATCATACAATGCCCTCCCCCAACTACTATTACTAAACAAAAGGGGATTTTACTTGGCTTTCTATGAGTAAAAGGTGATGGAGGGGGATGGAGTCTCTGCTGTCGTACCAATTACTGCTTATTATTTTGACAGACAGCTCCTAAGCAGATCTATGGGAGGGGTTTTTCATTGCATTTTTTAACATGGCACCTAATAACCAAGAGTAAATATATTTGTGTTTTGACCAGACTTTGCCAAAGGGCTAACCAGCCATAGCACCAAAATGAGTCCTTATACTATAATAGTTTGACCATTCGAAGAGAAAAATAAGGAAGTTCCACAAGTTAGAAGATTATGATCCCCAGGTTCATGACCTACCGACCGGTTAAGTCCTGAGGGTTTTCTGCCAGCTTCTCTGAAACAGAGGTCCTGAGAAGAGCAAGACCCTGGAAGGTACCCTAGACCAGGCAGCAGAGGACAAGGCCAAGGGGGTCACCCGCAGATGAGTCTAAGACAGAAGCAGAATAGAAATGGGACAGTCCAGCACAGCCTGTTTGGGGTCAAGGATTCCCATACAGTACAAAAACATCCTCAGCTATTTTCCATTCCTGAATCCCACTAGAATAATGTCTCTTTTAGCGAATTAAAAAAAAAAAAAAAAAAAAGGCCAACTCCCAGTGTTCTGAGCCACACTATTCTGGGACTGTAAACAAGTGAGGCAGCCAAACAACGTGATGGGTCTTCTTAAAGGAACGGTCTCAGTGAGATGAGGTCCACCACTGACTTCACTGAAGGACAGGAAGACTTACCTTGGCCTTCCCTTTCAGACAGGGCCTAAGGCTCTGGATTTCTAGTCTAGGAAGGCCTACCCCAGGAGATACTTTCTTAAGTGTCTCATGGACCACTCCTGGGTCACTGGGCTTCCTTATCACCCCACATGTTCAGCAGGAGGGGATTTAACTTCCAGAGCTTTTTGGCATGAAGAGCACACAGCCCTCCTACCACTGGGGATCAGTTAGCATGAGGATGAAACAGGGGCAAGAGATGGTTAGTGCACTGCTCTGTTCTTATAGCAAGTTTGCAGAAAAGAGTGGAGAATGGAGTGGTTGTAAAAAGAAAGAAAAACTTGGGGTTTAAGTATTTATATATATATATATTAGATGTGGATATGTGTATATATAAATGTTTAATTTTATTTTATATATATATACAGTATATGAATTTTTTCACCATTTCTATGACTAGAAATATTTCAGCAAGACGTCTGAATCCCTCACAAGACTCAACAAAGAAGAAAATACTACCCTCTACCTCCATTAAGAACTCTAATTGTTAGAACTTTATTCTTTTAACCTTTGAGTTATTTGCTAAGGGCGTTGCCTCTAACTTCAAGAGACTATAGATCTCTTGTCAGTGCAGATCATTTACTTACTGAGAGTTTCTAAATAATGGACCCATGAGTCTCTGGTTTTCCAAGTACAGTTCCAGTAATGTCTAGAAAAATCAATGAATACAACACAGAAGGTCTAACCATTTCACTGGAGAGGTTACAAAATATGCCAAAAGATAATATTGATTTCAGCTAAATTACTTCTGAGGAACAGAAAGAACCAGAAGAGGGAAGAAAAAGTGGTGTATTGGTTAAATGTTTTCCACTTCACTGGAATCCAGGTCTCCTATCAGAACAAATCTTCATCTCTTAGATCAATTTCAATCTTAGCACCCTTGACATTTTGTACCAGGTTATTCTCTAGGTGGGGGTTACCCTATGCACTTTAAGATACTCAGCAGGACTCTGGCTTCTACTCACTAGCCAGGAGCACATAATCCCTGGTCCCCCAGCAGTGACAATTAGAGAAGTCGCCAAACATTACCAAATACCCCCCCACCCTACCCATGGGGGCAAGCAAAATTACCCTTGGTTGAGAACTACTGTGCTAGATAATAACAAATGAGATTACTTTAACTTTTTCTTTATTATGTAAACTGAGTTCTTAAAAGTTTTATCAATATAAGTCTGGGGTTTTATCTATTTAAACCTGGGGTTTTAAGCAAGTGTTATTTGCACAAACCAAATGCCTACGAGTCACTACTGAGTTCTCTCACTCCTTCACTCACCCACTCAACATACCAGCATTCCTGTTTTACATCCAAACTTTGTCCCAAGTTCATCAATGGTTTTCCATTTCACCGTGCTCCTTCTCCCCTCTGCACCTGCTACAGCCTCCTAAGTGGGTTCCCTGCTTTCCTCTTGCCCTCTCCTAGACAGTACAGTGTCTCCTAGTCTTCACACCAAAGTCAAGAGCATCTCTAAAAAACTTCTATCAGTGCAAGTGACCCTCTAGCATAAAGCAATCTGGTGCTTCCCATGACATTTAAAATCCACACTTATTTCCATGGCCTACAAGGCCCCACAGGATCTGGCAACTGCTTACCTCTGCACCTCCATCCTCACCACTCTGTCAGCTCACTCCAGAGACACAGGCATTCTTTCTCTACTCAAACATGCCAGCGCACCTGCTTTCTGTTCTCATTTTCCTCTGTCTGGAGGTCTATTTCCCCAGGTGGTATTAACCATCATGTCTTTGCTTAAGAGTCACCTCTATAATAAAACCTTCCCTGACCATCTGGCAAAAGTGGCTTCTCAGTCACTCATCCTTGATTATACATCTAAATCACCTTTTTTTATGTGTTTTACATGTGTGAACTTTGCTTTCCTCCCTTAA
This sequence comes from Neotragus moschatus, assembly GCA_006410615.1. Taxonomy (NCBI): domain Eukaryota; kingdom Metazoa; phylum Chordata; class Mammalia; order Artiodactyla; family Bovidae; genus Neotragus; species Neotragus moschatus. The sequence goes on along the minus strand of SJYA01001474.1, from coordinate 1,687,171 downwards.
TGGTAAGCTCTTATGACGGCATGGACAAAGCCTTACCTCTGGAGCCCTGAAAACGACTGGCACCAGCAGATATACTCCATAAATGTGATGAATGAATGAAATGTCTTTGGCTGATGAAAGTGAAAGAGGAGAGTGAAAAAGCTGGCTTAAAGCTCAACATTCAGAAAACTAAGATCATGGCATCTGGTCCCATCACTTCATGGCAAACAGATGGGGAAACAGTGGAAACAGGGTCAGACTTTATTTTTCTGGGCTCCAAAATCACTGCAGATGGTGACTGCAGCCATGAAATCAAAAGACACTCCTTGGAAGAAAAGTTATGACCAACCTAGATAGTATATTCAAAAGCAGAGACTACTTTGCCAACTAAGGTCCATCTAGTCAAGGCTATGGTTTTTCCTGTGGTCATGTATGGATGTGAGAGTTGGACCGTGAAGAAGGCTAAGCGCCAAAGAATTGATGCGTTTGAACTATAGTGTTGGAGAAGACTCTTGAGAGTCCCTTGGACTGCAAGGAGATCCAACCAGTCCATTCTAAAGGAGATCAGTCCTGGGATTTCTTTGGAAGGACTGATGCTAAAGCTGAAACTCCAGTACTTTGGCCACCTCATGCGAAGAGTTGACTCATTGGAAAAGACTCTGATGCTGGGAAGGATTGGGGGCAGGAGGAGAAGGGGACGACAGAGGATGAGATGGCTGGATGGCATCACTGACTTGATGGACGTGAGTCTGAGCAGGAGTTGGTGATGGACAGAGAGGTCTGGCGTGCTGCGATTCATGGGGTCGCAAAGAATTGGACACGACTGAGCAACTGAACTGAACTGAACTGAGTAGACCAAATGTGTCCATTTAAGAGCCACCAATGAGTTCCTTCTTCTGAGACTAAAAGTTAGTCTCTCCCCAAATTTGCCATTCCAGTATACACTCAAATGGCAACGAATTAATGATAAAATTGTCACCCCCAAAAGGAAGCTTTTTGTCCTTTCAGGTTTTCCAAAAGAAACTAAATAATACTCAGATCACAAACAACAAATCTTAGGAGATTCTAGGCCAGAGAATTTGAGGGAACCTCACATAACAGTAACAGCCTACAAACTGCTAAAATAATCCCTATGCACTAAACTGAAAATGATCAAAGCCCACAAATGCCTAGAAACATGCAGAGAAAAACAAAATCGGGACCTAAATCATGAAATCTTCACTGATATGAGGAAGGAGTCCTTCAGTGCTAACAGTCTTGCACTTACATAGAGCCGTGTTTCATTTGATCCTCACAGTAGCCATGAGGAACTGGTGAGCTGATGCTACGGACCAGAAGGAAGTTTGATTAGAACGTTTAAATGACTTGGTGAGAGAAAACAGAAGTATTATAGCACAAGGATCTTGGAGCGCAAATCCTCTGCCACTTCTCTCTCTGTTTCAGTGTCCTCATTGAGAAAATACACTGCTTGTAGATGATGTGCTGTGTTCCTCTAAAATGCATATGTTGAAATCCAACTCCCAACGTGATGGTATTAGGAAGTAAGGCCTTTGATAGGTGATTCAGTCATGAGGGTAGAAATCTCATGAACAGGATTAGTGCGCTTATAAAAGACACTCCAGAGAGGTTCTTCCTGCCACATGAGGACATAGTGAGAAGACAGCTGTCATGAATCAAACACTCATCAGACACTGAATCTATCAGTGCCATGATTTTGAACTTCCTAGCCTCTAGAATCATGAGAAATAAACTTCTGTTGTTAATAAACCTTCCCATCTATGCTACTTTGTTATAGCTGCCCAACTGACTAAGACATACACTTACTTCATAGGCTGTGGTGGGGTGAAATTGCCCCCATCCCACCTCCAAAGATACCATCCTAGTGCCTAGAACCTGTGAATATGTCACTTCATGGGGCAAAAAGGCTTTGCAGATATGACTGAATTAAGGACCTTGAGGTGGGGAGAACATGCTGGATAATCCAATGTAACCACAAGGATCCTTGCATGAGGGAGGCAGAAGGGCCACAGGCAGAGAAGCAGGTGACAGCAGAAGAAAAAAGATGGAAAAAGGGATGAGAAGATGTTAACACTACTAGCTTTGAAGCTGGATGGTGGGGCCACAAGCCAAAGTATACAAGAGGCTTCTTGAAGCTAGAAAGATAAGGAAACAAATTCTTCCATAGTCTCCAGAAGAACACGGCCCCATCAATCCATTTTAGGACTTCTGATCTCTGATCTGTTATAGAAAAACTTATTTTAAGTCACTAAATCTGTGATAATTTGTTACAGCAACAGTAAAAAACTAATACAGAGCTATCCATCATCAGGATTCAATGGGCACAAATGCTATGCATAGTGCCAAGTACCACAGTAAGAGCTCTTTAAATTTTAACTATGATGAGCCAAGACCAGAACCCAGGGGAGATTCAGAGAAGCACTGTAGAGACAAAGAAAATAAGGTTCAGAAATTTGGTAGTTTCGATCTAAATTTAAAATGCACACATCATTTGACAAAGATTCCATTTCTAAATAGATTTATAGAATATTCAATACATCCTTGGTTGTAATAACTCAAACATCCCGTAATAGGCTAAAATTATAGAAAAACCATTTAACCGAGTACTAGGCAGCCTTTAAATAATGAGGTAAACCCCAAAGTGCAGATAAGGAAAGTTCTACAAGTATCCTTTGGTGAAAAACAGCCAAGGACAGAGCAGCAAGTACATTAGATTCTCTTTTTGTTGAAAAATTTAAAGGATGTATACATATACTCATAAGTATACATGACAAAAATTCTAGAAGGGCACATAGTTAACTGTCAGTGGTGAATGTTCTAATAAAAGAGACCAAGAGCATGGAGTAGGAGGGGAGCTCTTGTCATTGTATGTCCTTTCATATGGTTTTCGCCTTTTTACTAAGTATGGGTGTGATATTCATTTCTAAAAAACTGAGGCTGAGATGTGACATCACCTATCAAGTATTTATGGGCTGATANGGTGAATGTTCTAATAAAAGAGACCAAGAGCATGGAGTAGGAGGGGAGCTCTTGTCATTGTATGTCCTTTCATATGGTTTTCGCCTTTTTACTAAGTATGGGTGTGATATTCATTTCTAAAAAACTGAGGCTGAGATGTGACATCACCTATCAAGTATTTATGGGCTGATATGGAGAAGGCAATGGCAACCCACTCCAGTACTCTTGCCTGGGAAATCCCATGGACAGAGGAGCCTGGTGGGCTGCAGTCCATGGGGTAGCGAAGAGTGGGACACAACTGAGTGACTTCATTTTCACTTTCCACTTTCATGCACTGGAGAAGGAAATGGCAATCCACTCCAGTGTTCTTGCCTGGAGAATCCTAGGGACGGGGGAGCCTGGTGGGCTGCCGTCTATGGGGTTGCAGAGTCGGACACGACTGAAGTGACTTAGCAGCAGCAGCAGCATGTCCACCACTGTATGACCCAGGGCACAACACAGGGTCCTGCTCTCCAGGAGTTTACAATCTAGCTGAGTTCATCATCTAGATTTACATCAGACAATCACTTCTCTACTTGTTTCAGACGTTCACATTAGAAAAGGGAACCAGATAGTTTCTCCACGTACTTTACCACTATGACTCTATTAGAACAAATCTCCACCTAAAATTCTCATCTAATCCATTAGTCCCAACCAAAGCTGCTTGCAATTAATAAACTGTTATTTCCTGGGAAGTACTCAATGTTTATGAAGGAGAAATCTTTACAGAACAACCCAATTATAATATATATATATATAAAAAAACACATTACAAGAAAAACAGATGCACAAACAGTTGGATTTGTCTTCTTTGGTATACATTCTTCTATTTTCTTAATTCTCTACTAAGAAATATGTATCAATGCTACAAAAAAAAAAAAAAAATTACAGCGTCCTCCCCTTAAGAAACGCTCTTTTTGGTGCTGAAACAATATCCATGAGGATTACTGGTCATCCCAACTCTTCCTCTCATTTTATGAAAACTGACAACACTGCAAAGTATTCCACATTATAGAGAACTGGTGGTAAAACCAACAAGGATCATCCAAATCCAAGTGTTCCATTATAAATATTTAGTCCACACTGTCACCCAATTAGAGCATAATCCATAAAGGAGACATTATTGCTAACAAGGGAGGCAGAAGGGGATCTGGGTCACTCTTCCATAACTCTATTAGTTTCTTTCAGCCAAGAAAGAAAAGCCTGTGTTAGCAAAGTATTTTTTAGCTGATAATACATGTACACAGAAATCATGATGCAATTCATCTCCATAATCTTATCTAAGGAGGAAAAAGACAGATGAAAAATATTCAAGAGTAATTAGACAGTTTCCAAGTGGTAACTTACAAACATACTCCTCCAATTTGGAGGCTTGAGGAGTCATCACAACTAAAAGTACCCAATGTACCACAAATATTCCCTGATACTGACAAATACAACAAACTGAGGCTGACTCCAAATGCCAGGCCCAGTGATAAGGGCCTTTCCATTACCATTCCTAATTTCTTTGAATCCTCTCAATGCTACTACGATGTGGAAGCAAAACTGAGGCACAGAGTTTACATAACTTATCTGTGGTGATACAGTCAGTAAGTGAAGCCAGGATGGAATTCAAGCAGTCTTCATTCGAAAGTATAGAAATGATGATACTAGCAAGCTTCATTGGAAAGTATAAACATTCATCTACCCCCTTTCCCAAACGGCCCAACTGTCACACACTTTCATCTCCCCAACTTGCTCCTATCACTTACCACCCTCTCCCTAGCTCCAAATTGAATCAAATATCCTCCAGTCCTGTAATCACAGATGCCCTTACTGGCCTCTACTGATCAGAAGCTAATATAAGAGAATAAGAGCCCACCTGGAGAGGGTACTACCCTTAGGAAATGCCCACTTTTCAAAGACCTGTCTCCCAATGGAGCTAGCAGGGTTATGACTTATAGCCTTCCACTCCCTTGGAACCCACCAAAAAAGTCAGTGTTTCTTTCCCTGTACGCACAGTCTCTCCACATTCATATGTATTCACAACTTACCAAAGGGCTCTCATTCAGAAAATGGTTCTAAATCATTCTTTCTGATAATAATCCTAATAATAATAATGATAGCTATCATATACTGAGTATTCATTATCTATCAGGCTTTACAAACACTGTGTCATTTCTTTCTCACAACAACCCAATGAAATAGGCACTGTCTCCAGTTTACAGAAGAGAACATTAAGGCTCAGAGAGGTAAAGTACTGATAATTCAGCCCAAGGTCATGCAGCTGGTAAGTGACTGAATCTGACTCCATGCAACTTAAGCTTTCGGAACTCTTGCCTCCTAGGGATTAAAATGTGAGCTCCTCCTGGATGTTCCCTGAGAGTCACCTGCCAACAACACATCTCCACTACCACATGAATCCTACTATCACTGAGCGCTTACCTGAATTTCTTCATTTTCATCTACTAGGAGGAAACTCACAACCTTCTCAGTCATCTTCTTCCTCTTGGTCTCCTCATCCATCCCTTCTTCTTCCAGTAACTCCTGGACCTTAGTGACATGGTACACAGTAACGGGGTGCTTCCTTTTGTTACCCCCAGAATGAGTCCTCTTCTGGCACTCCAGGCACAAATTGATTTTACAGGTCTGGCACCTCACCACTGCCCTCTGCTTCACGCCTGGAGAGTGCCCATTGGGACCCTTGCAGGGGTCACAGTAAGGGACATGGCCAGCTTTGAGTCTGATCCGCTCATGGTTTCTCAGGCGCTCCTGCCGATGGAGTTCCTCCTCACAACGCAGACACTGCAGGCTGCAACACTCATCACACTCGAAGACAGCTTCGTCAGTCCCACTGCAAGTGTAACTTTCCTGGCACAGCAGCCCTGGATTCAGGCCCTTCTCTGCTGGGGAAGTCTGCGCACTCATATTCAGACTGGAAGGAAATCCACCTACCGTGTAACGGTACCTGGGCTTTCCTCAGGGGAAGTGAAGACAGAAGTGTTGAGTCTGAAGACTGCACACAACTTCCACAGGGTTCTGAATACCCTAAAAAAAAGTGTGGTTTTGTTTTTTAAAAACAATCGATCTCCTATTAGAATTCTTCACACACTCACAAATGTTCCAATGTTTAATTTTCTGCCTCTAAGACTCTTGAATGAGCAGCAATGTTGATTTGGTTTGATAGTTTCATCTTCCATAAAGTGCAGGCAAATATGTGGTCAAAATCAACTTGAAAGGGTCTTGTATGGCTATCTGAGGGAGACCTGATGGATTTACTGAAGTGGGCTCATGGGTGGGGCCTCAGCCGCAAGCTTTTGGTAATGAAAGAGTGGTCAGGAGCTTTTCAGTATTATCCAACATCAAGTCAATATTTCTGGGGATACCTAGAATAGAGGCAGGAAAAGTATTTCACTCATCTAAAAGAAGTGCACCTTCACAAAAAGAATAAAAAGATTCTGATTAAATAGAAGGCCAAAACTCCCAAGAGAAATTTCTTGCTTGAAACTTAAATACTGACTCATTCTGATCCTAGAAATTTCTCCTCAAAATCATGATTAAGGCTCTTCCTTTTGAAAACAACTACCTCTAGGATCAAAGCACTTAACAGACTCTGTCGCTTTATTTCCCAGACTGAAATTCTCTGTTCCCTGAGTTATTAGATTCAGATCGAAAGCACTAAGCAAACAGTCCTTGAAGGGACAACATTCTGCACCCGTCCCTGCACTCCACAATTGGGAGAGGTGAAGAAAGATGCCTGTAAAAAGCTACAGAAGCAATAATAATGAACTCTAGCTCCATCAAAGTCCTGGGCAGATCCAAAGACCCTTGTAACTGGGCTGTTTCAACTCTAGACAGATGCCTATTAAGGACTCTAAACCTGGCAAGAGTCACCATTCTATGGTGCTTAAAAACAACTATTGTACTTCCTTTCACCCTTTTCTCTCATTGCAAAAAAAAGGAGTGACAGGAGACAGAATTCCTTCACTATGGCCCACTGCAAAGCCAGGCATGCAGTGATTTAAATAATTTTTCCCTTTGTCACTCAAAAACCAACTTTAAAATAACTTAAAAAAAAAAGAAAAATAAGTGGAGCAAGAAAGGGGCTTTTGTCCCTTCTTCAATCATATTTCTAACTCCCCTTCGCCTGGACACCCATTCTAATTCTCCAACGAAATGTAAAGCCCTCCTTTCAGGTATTCAACTCCTCCCATACAGAAATCAATCTATCCATCTAATTTTTAGATAAACAGGGAAGGCGAAAGGAATGACTAGACCTTATTTACACCCTAATCACAGACGTGCCCAAGCAGCTCCCGCAACGTTAACTAAAATCAAAATTGTCACAATTGATTAAAAATATAAAACCAGTCTTCAAAAGGATACCTCTCCGCCCACCAAGACCCAAGCAAACAGTCTGCCCACTCGGCCTCCCACCTCGACGCCTCTCTCCAGCCAGGGATTTCTCACCCTTCCTTCCTCCCAGGCAACACTACCTCAACCCGAGGGGCTGGAGCAGGATCTAAGAACAAAGAAGGTCCCCCCAAATCTCCCCCACGCTGGCAGAGGCCAGAGCCGAATCCATTGTTTATACCACCCCACCCCCACCCCCGCCGCACCCGCCCCCCCTTCCTCCCGGGGGCAGAGGGAGCTCCAGGGCTATCGCTAGCCCGGCGCAGGGCCGTGCCCTTCCCTCCCCGACCGCGGCGGCCGGGGAACCCCACCACTAAGCAGTTCTGTCGCGGCGAGGCGGCGTCCGGGAACCACGGGGCGCCGGTGGAGGCGGGGGCTGTTCTTCAGGGCACCGGTGGATCCATCCCCATCTCCATCTCAGCCCCCCCTCCTCCGCTGCCTCCCGGGCTTCCTCCTCTCCCGTTGTCAGTTAGGATCAGCTGATCGGAGTGAACTTCTCCCAGCTCGGACTAACAGGAAGGCGTGAGCGCTGCAGCCCACTGAGGGAGGAGCGGGAGAGGTGGAGCCTGACAGAGGCGAGGGCGGAGAGGTGTGCGCACAGCCTCCTGGGAAGTGTAGTCCCTCGCAGTGGCACCCTTCCCCAACTTCCCGGAAGTGAAGCCTCTGAATGACTACAACTCCCGATACGGAAGACCTTGCTCCTGTGAAGAGGCGCTAGAGACAGGCTCTCGAGCATTACGGGACTTGGAGTTTTTGCGCTGACTGTGGTTTCCGCAGGTTTCAGCACGCTGTTCTGGATAGTGGCCAGAGAAGGAGTGGCTCTAAATTAGAGAACTGATGTAATACGTGGTATAGACCAGGCAAATAATTCGATTTCAAGTAACTTTTATTGCACACCATTCCTTCAGAAATGTGTTAAAAACAGTCTCCAGTTACCCAATTTTGTCTTGCACAAACTAAGACCAGAAAGAATTTATATGATAATATAAGTAGTCTTGGAATGTTCTGCAAGCCAAGCATTAATTTTTTTTTTCCTCCACTAATTTATTTCTCTGATCTTTCCTTACTTACCTTCCAAGTTTTACATTGGCTTTCGGTTAGAGAGAGGTACATTTATCCAGGTAAAATTTCAGGCTACAATACAAGCTAATGGTTAACACTGTTACCTGTTTTTTTTGTTTGTTTGTTTTGGAAATTGTCTTTTATTCAGTACTTTAACTTTCTGTCTTTTCTATTGTTTCTTAGAACAACACCGGAAGAAAGCCTGGTGTAAAGAGCACTGGTCTGAGATGCTGAAGACTGTGATTGTTCTAGAAAGCTCTTGGGCAAATCATGCAACTATGAAATAAAATGATTCTATTAATGTAATCTCAAAGGTCCCTGCCAATTCTCATGTTCTCTGACTCTGTCTTGATAATTGTTAACCCAGGAGAGAAAGTGATGGTTAAGTGACTCACCAAGGTTATAAAGCAAATAATTGACAAAGCTGGGACAAGAACCCATCTCCTGAATTAAAGTGAGATAATTTTTTACCTGATGATTCAAGGGACATAGTTAGACCAATAGTAAAGCCCAATCTACATAATACAGTATAAATTATTTGTGAGGGTTATATTGCTGAAAATTATGTTTTCAAGACTGGACAGGTAGCCAACAGTTGGACTAACAGCAAAACTTCATTGAGAAAGCCACATCACAAACCAAGATGCTAAGAACTAAGCTATCTGTAGCACTTTGTAATTTTCAGGTTTTAAAGGGAGAAGAGGAAAAGAGGGATTTTAGAAATGAACTTAAGATAAAAGATCTTGAGCTAGGCTCTAAAGATTGGCTAGCATGTCACAAAATTTCCCTAGAAGGTTTTATTTCTAACCTACCACAATAATTTTTTATAATCTTAATAGTTTGCCTCATACTCCTAATCATAGAATGAGAATATTAATATATCTTGAGGATAAAATGGTATTTAAGTAAGTAAGTGAAGTTATTTCAGTCATGCCCGACTCTTTGCAACCCCATGGACTGTTGCCTTCCAGGCTCTTCTGCCCATGGGATTTTCCAGGCAAGAATACTGGAGTGGGTTGCCATTTCCTTCTTCAAAATGGTATTTAATCCATTTTAAAACTTTAAATGGTATTTAATCCTCCAGTACTTTGGCCACCTGACGCGAAGAGCCAACTCGTTGGAAAAGACCCTGATGCCGGGAAAGATTGAAGGCAGGAGGAGAAGGGGACAACAGAGGATGAGATGGTTGGATGGTATCACCAACTTGATGGACATGAGTTTGAGCAAACTCTGGGAGATCATGAGGCACAGGGAATCCTGGCATTCTGCAGTCATTGGGGTTGCAAAGAGTAGGACATGACTGAGAGACTGAACAACAACAACCAGGAGAGAGTGGAGGAGCCAGAGAAGCCTAGTATGCTGTAATCCATGGGGTCACGTGGGGACCACAGACTTGACTTAGCAACTGAACAACAACCAACCTAGTGGTTAGCTCCGGGAGGAAGCTGATATGATCAGGGCACATGGTAGGCATCTGGGTGTTTGTTGGTAGTGTTCTACTCTTGACCTTTGTAGTAGCTGTACCAGTGCTCACTAGATTTTGCTTTCCCATTTGTATACAGTGCAATACAATACAAGACAGTCGCTCTGTGCAGCTGCATGGATTGAAGCCCACCAGGCTCCTCTGTCCACGTAATTCTCTAGGCAAGAATACTAGAGTGGGTAGCCATTCCCTTCCCTAGGGTATCTTTCCAACCCGGAGATCGAAACCGGATCTCTTGCAGATTCTGAGCCACTAGGGAAGCCCATTTGTATATCTCACCATAAAAAATAAAATTTAAAAATTTTAATTAGAAAAAACTGAATAATGCAAAAGGTGACAGGAAAATAGAATCTACGAGGTAAGCAAACCAAGCTTATGGACTTACCGATTTTCTTAGGTCACTCAGCACAGCATTTTAAAGGTCTGAACCCCCAAAAAACATACAAAACAAGTAAAAGGTTTCCAGGTTTGTCATTTTAAAATATGATAATCTGTTTCATCAGGTTATGTTTGAGTCCACCAACCTATGAGGCTATATGTTCCTTCCAGTAGTTAAGGCAGAAGTTGTGAATCAAACTGCCTTAATCAATAAAAGAAATGATTTGGCTCACATAATTACACAATCTGGTGATTATCATTTCTGCCAAATCTCAATCTTGGCGTCAAATAACATATTCAAGATCTTATTTCCTTCCCCATTTCTTATCTTTGAGAAATGTACTCAACTAATTTTTGACAAAGGTGCAAAAGCAATTCAGTTACAGGAAGGATTGTCTTTCCTTTATCTTTGAGGAAGAATGATGCTGGAGTAATTGCGCAGAAAGAAATAGGCAAAAAGAAAAAAAAATTAACCTCAACTTGAACCTCATACCTTACACAAACATTGATTAAAAACTGATTATAGATGTAAATATAAAATGCAAAACTATAAAATTTTAAGAATAAAACATGAGAAAATTTTCAAGACCTAGGCTAAGTGAAGAATTTGTTGACATGACAGTAAAAGTACAATTCATAAAAGAGAAAACTGATACAATGAGATGTCAACAAATTAAAAACATTTTCTTTGTGAAAAAGATACTAGAAAATACCTTGATCTCTAGCTGTGCCAGTCAGATTTTCTGCCCAGGGCATTTAGAATTAACATCCAAAAACAGTGAATAGAGTGGACATTTGCTACAGAGAGTGTGCTCAATATATAATCTCTTTTCTGTGTTTGGAGATATACCTGTTGTGTGAAAGTTGATGAGACATTTGTTCAATCAGCGGGCTGACCATGGACCATGAGTACATAGTAACAACATTAAATAAATAAAAACAGTTTGGAATTCAAAATGAAACTTCTGTTTCCCTGAGTATCTTTAGTCAAGACATGCTGTGGCATGTGGGATCTAGTTCCCTGATGAAAAAACTGAACCCGGAGCATTGGGAGCACGGAGTCTTACCACCGGGCTACCAGAGAAGTCTCAGAGTCTTGATAACAATTACTGAGAAAAACAGGAGAGAAAACTGGGCAATAAAAGAATCCTTGCAAAAGAAAAAGTGAAAGTCTCATGTGACTCTTTGCGACCCCAAGGACTATGCAATCCATGGAATTCTCCAGGCCAAGATACCGGAGTGGGTAGCTGTTCCCTTCTTCAGGGGATCTCCCCAACCCAGGGATCAAACCTAGGTCTTCTGCATTGCAGGTGGATTCTTTACCAGCTGAGCCACAAGGGAAGCCCCCCAAGAAAGCTTGGAGTCCAAGGATGGACTAAAAAATGTTACCTGCCAGCAGGGGGAGCAAGAAAAGAAACCTGTCTCTGTAACTATTGCTCAGTCATTGAGTTGTGACTTTGCGATCCCATGGACTGTAGCACGCCAGGCTCCTCTGTCCACCACTATCTCCCAGAGTTATAGGTGGACTATATTCTATAATAATGATCACAAGTGTCTCTTCTGAGAATCTGTAAACATGGTTTTATCATCATGAGGGTCTGAAGTTTGAACTGAAAGGAGAAATGGACAAACGCACAAAGAGCTGAAGGAAATCAGTTAAAACAGGAAAGACTTGAACAATATTATCAACCAACTTGATATTCCTAACAATAGCAGAACATACCTTCTCCTCACACAGGACATTCATCAAAATAGATCATGTTAGGCAATAAAACAAATCTCAGTAAATTTAGAAATACTAAAATCATATAAAGTGTTTTCTCTGATCACTATGGAATTAACTGGAAATCTGCATCTGAAATATATCTGGAAAATGCCCAAATATTTGGAAATGAAACGATACACTTCTAAAGTATTCTGAGTTGAATGAAAATGAAAACACAATAAATAAAGACAATGCTTAGAGATAAATTGTAGGATATAAAGCTTGTCTCAGAAAAAAATAAAGGTCTCAAAGCAATTATTTAGGCTATTGTCTTATGGAGCTAGAAAACAAGAGCACATTAAATCCAAAATAAATAGGAAAAAATAATTAAGATCAGAGCAGAAATTCGTGATATAGAAAACAATAGAGAAAATAATCCAAAAGATGGTTCTTTAACAAGATTTTTTTTAATTGGTAAATTTATATCTAGACCTATCAAAAAAAGATAAAAAAGACACAAGCACAGTTACAAAAATGGAAACAAGAATCACTACAAATCTTAATATAGTAGAAGAATAATAAATAGTATTAATAACTTTTTGTTATTATAAATTCAACTACTTACAAGAAATGGCCAAATTCCTTAAAGCAAACAGCCAAATGTGACTCTAAATGTAATCAGAATAACACTTTATCTATTAAGATGAATTTTAGTTTAAAATTTCTTCACAAAGACAATTCCAAGCCCAGACAGCTTGCTGTTTAATTCTGTTACTATTACCAAACACTTGAGGAAGAACCAATACCAATTCTACACAAATTCTTCCAGAAAATAGAAGAGGGAACACTTCCCAACTCATTTTTGAAAACTTATAATCGTCATGTAACATTGTATTAGTTTCAGGTGTACAACATCATTATTCGATGTGTACATACACTGTAAGAAAATCACCACAATAGTTAATATGTCACCATCAATTCAGTTCAGTTGCTCAGTCACTTTGTGACCCCATGAATCCTAGCACACCAGGCCTCCCTGTCCATCACCAACTCCCAGAGTTCACTCAGACTTGCATCCATCGAGTCAGTGATGCCATCCAGCTATCTCATCCTCTGTTGTCCCCTTCTTCTCCTGCCCCCAATCCCTCCCAGCATCAAAGTCTTTTCCAATGAGTCAGCTCTTCACATGAGGTGGCCAAAGTACTGGAGCTTCAGCTTCAGCATCATTCCTTCCAAAGAAATCCCAGGGTTGATCTCCTTCAGAATGGACTGGTTGGATCTCCTTGCAGTCCAAGGGACTCTCAAGAGTCTTCTCCAACACCACAGTTCAAAAGCATCACCATAGTTACAAATTTTAATTTTCTTTATTAGCCACATTGTGTGGTTTGTGGGATCTTAGCTCCCCAACCAACTAGAAATCGAACCCAGGCTCTGGGCAGTGAGACCACCAAGTCCTAACCACTGGACTTCCAGGGAAGTCCCCCAAGTATTTTTCTTGTAATGATAGACATGAGTTTGAGTAAGCTCCAGGAGTTGGTGATGGACAGGGAAGCCTGGCAAGCTGCAGTCTATGGGGTCACAGAGTCGGACAGGACTGAGTAACTGAACTGAAGTGAATGAGCAAGTTTAAGATCTGCTTTAAACTTTCAAAAATGGAATATGGAATTATTGACTACAGTCACAATATTGTACATTACACCCCCATGATGTATTTATTTTATAGCTGTAAGTCTGTTCTTCGGACCCCCATCACCCAATTTGCCCACCCCTCAACCTCCCTCCACCTCTGGCAATCATCAATCTGTTGCTCCCTCTATTTTTGAGCTTGTTTGTTTTTTTTTTTTTCACATAAAAGTGAGAGCATGCAACATTTGTCTTTCTCTGATTTATTTCACCTAGCATAAGGTCTTCAGGGTCCACCCATGTGGTCACAAGTGTCAAAATGTCATTGATTGTATGGCTGAATAACATTCCATTACTTATGTTTCTCACTTATTTTTTATCTATTCACCCGTCAATGAACAGTTAGGTTGTCTCCATATCTTGGCTATTGTAGACAATGCTGCAGTGAACCTGGGGGGCATATATTCTTTAGAATTAGTGGTTTCATTTTCTTCCTATAAATATTCAAAGTAGAATTGCTACATCCTATGGTAGTTTTGCTTTTGTTTTAGAAAACTGCATACTGCTTTCCATAGTAACTATGCGATTTACATTCCCACCAACAGTGCACAAGGACTGTCTTTGCTCCATATCCTCATGAATATTTTTTTTACCTCTTGTGTTTTTGATAATAGCCACTCTAACAAATGTGAGGTGATGGTGAGGGGGTTTCGATTTGCATTTTCTTGATAATAAGAGATGAGCATATTTCCATGTACTTGTTGGCTATCTGTAGGTCTTCTTTGGAAATACATCTATTCATATATTCTGCCCATTTTTAAATTGGATCTTTTGTTATTGTTATTGAGTTGTATAAGTTTCTTATGTATTTTGTATATTAACTGCTTATCAGATACATGACTTGAAAATATTTTCTCCCATTCAGCAGGTTACCTTTTTATTTCATGGATGGTTTCTTCTGCTCTGCAGAAATTTTTTAGCTTGATATAATCTTGCTTGTTTATTTTTGCTTTTGCTGCTTTTGCTTTTGCTGTCAGATCCAAAACATCTTTGCCAAGACTGATGTCAAGTGACTTACCAGTTATATTTTCTCCCAGGAATGTTGTGGTTTCAGGAGAAAATAGTTTCAGTTTTATAATAGTATCAGAAAGAATAAACTACCTCAGAATAAAATGTAACCAAGGAGATGCAAACCTTATGCACTGAAAATGAGAAAACACTATTGAAAGAAATTTTAAAAGACATGAATAAGTGGAAAGACATCCCATGTTCATAGATTGAAAGATTTAATCTTGTTATGATGGCAATACACCCCAGCCTGATCTACAGATTCAATGAAATTTCTATCAAAATTCCAAACACTTTTTTTGTAGAAATGGACAACTGATCTTAAAATTCACATGGAATTGCAAGGAACCCTGAGTAGCAGTGTTGAAACAGTCTTAAAAAGAACAAAGCTGGAGTACTCACATTCCTTGACTTTAGAATTTTTCAGAAAGCTACAATGATCAAAACAGTGTGGTACTTATACATGGATAGAAGTATTTATCAAAGGAATATAACTGAGAGTCTATAATTAAACCTACCCATTTACTGTCAGTTAATTTTTTACAAAGGATCCAGGACTATTCAATGGACGAAAGAAGTCTTTTCAAAAATTGGTGCTGAGACAATTAGATATACACATGCAGATAAATGAATTTGGACCCCTATACTAGGGCATATGCAAAGTGAAAGTCGCTCAGCCGTATCCAACTCTTTGCGACCCCATGGACTATACAGTCCAAGGAATTTTCCAGGCCAGAATACTGGAGTGGGTAGCTGCTCCCTTCTCCAGGGGATCTTCCCAATCCAGGAATTGAACTCAGGTCTCGCACACTGCAGGTGGGTTCTTTACCAGCTGAGTTATAAGAGAAGCCTAGTACTGGAGTGGGTAACCTAGCCCTTCTCCAGAGGATCTTTCCAACCCAGGAATCAAACCGAGGTCTCCTGCCTTGCAGGTACGTTCTTTACCAACTGAACTATCAGGGAAGCCCCACAACATGTATAAGGATTAACTCAAATCCAAGATGTAAATGTAAAAGATAAAACAATGAAATTTTATTAAAAACAGAGGGGCTTCCCTGATGGTCTAGTGGTTAAAAGAGTCTACCTACTTATGTAGGCATATGGGTTCAATTCCTGGTCCTGGAAGTTACCACACGCCGTGAAGCAACTAAGCCCATGGGCTACAACTACTGAACCTGTGCTCTAGAGCCCACAAGAAACAACTATTGAGCTCACATGCTGAATCCCATATGCCTAGAGCTGGTGCTCCACAACAAGAGAAGCCACTGCAATGAGAAGCCCGCCCATTACAATGAAGAGGAGCCCCTGCTCTTGACAACTAGAGAAAGCTGGCATGCAGCAACAAAGACCAGTGCAACCCCTATATATGTGTGTGTGTATAAAAGGAGTGCTCTGGTGATCCAATGGTTAAGATTTAGAGCTTTCACTGCCATGGGCCCAGGTTCAATTGTTGGTTGGGGAACTAAGATCCCACAAGACCCACAGTATCACCAAAAAAAAAAAAAAGTAAAAATACAGGTATATATCCACATGACCTTGTGCTAGTATCTGAATGTTTATGCCCCTCCAAAATTTATCTGCTGATATCATAATCCCCAAAGGTGATGATATTAATAGAATATTAATAATATTATTATTTTGGAGGTGATTAGGGCCTTGGGGAGGTGATGAGCGGGGCGCCCTCATGAATATGGGATTAGTGCTGTTATAGAAGAGATCCCACACAGCTTTCTAGTCCCTTTCTGCCATGTGAGTCAACTAGGAAGAGTGCTCTCACCTGGCCCTGCTGGCACTCTGATTTTGACTTCTAGCCTCCAGAACTGTGGCCATTAAATTTCTGCTGTTCATAATGCTCTCCAGTCTGTGGAATTTTGCTGTAGCAGCCTAAACACACTAAGACATCTTAGATTTGGCAACAGTTTTCAACAATGACACCAAAAGCACAAGCAAAGGGTACATTGGACTTCATCAAAATTAAAAATTTTGTGCATCAAAGGATGCTGTAGAGAAAGTGAAAAGACAATCTGAAGAATAGGGAAAAAAATCTGTAAATCATACATCTGTGGAAAATTCTTAAAGAGGTGGGAATACCAGATCACCTGACCTGCCTAAGAAATCTGTACGTAGGTCAAGAAACAACAGTTAAAACTGGACATGGAACAACAGACTGGTTCCAAACAGGAAAAGGAGTACGTCAAGGCTGTATATTGTCACCCTGCTTATGTAACTTATATGCAGAGTACATCATCAGAAATGCTGGACTAGATGAAGCACAAGCTGGAATGAAGATTGCCAGGAGAAATATCAATAACCTCAGGTATGCAGATGACACCACACCTATGGCAGGAAGCAAAGAGGAACTCAAGAGCCTCTTGATGAAAGTGAAAGAAGACAATGAAAAAGTTGGCTTAAAGCTCAAAATTCAGAAAACTAGGATTATCGCATCTGGCCTCATTACTTCAAATAGACAGGGAAACAATGGAAACAGTGACAAACTTTATTTTGGGGGGCTCCAAAATCACTGCAGATGGTGATTGCAGCCGTGAAATTAAAAGATACTTGCTCCTTGGAAGAAAAGTTATTACCAAACTAGATAGTATATTAAAAGCAGAGACGTTACTTTGCCAACAAAGGTCTATCTAGTCAATGCTATGGTTTTTCTAGTAGTCAGGCGTGGATGTGAGAGTCTGACTATAAAGAAAGCTGTGCACTGAAGGACTGATGCTTTTGAACTATGGCGTTGGAGAAGACTCTTGAGAGTCCTTTGGACTGCAAGGAGATCCAACCAGTCCATCCTAAAGGAAATCAGTCCCGAATATTCATTGGAAGGACTAATGCTGAAGCTGAAACGCCAATACTTTGGCCACCTGATGGCAAGAACTGATTCATTTGAAAAGACCTCGATGCTGGGAAAGATTGAAGGCAGGAGGAGAAGGGGACGACGGAGGATGAGATGGTTGGATGGCATCACCAACTCAATGGACATGAGTGTGAGTAAACTCCAGGGGTTGGTGACGGACAGGGAAGTCTGGCATGCTGCAAAGAGTTGGACACGACTGAGCAACTGAACTGATGAGTCTAATATTCATAATACATAAAGAATTCTTAAAACTTAATAACAGGAAGTCAAATAACTTAAAAAGAGCGAAGAATGTAAATAGACATTTCTCTAGTCTAAAAGGACTAAAGAAAAATGATACACATATGGGCAAAAAGCACATGGATAGATACTCATTGTGCTTAGTCACTCAGTCGTGTCCAACTCTTTGCAAACCCATGGACTATAGCTTGCCAGGCTCCTCTGTCCATGGGATTTCCCAAGGCAAGGGTACTGGAGTGGGTTATCATGCCCTCCTCCAAGGGATCTTCCCAACCCAGGGACTGAACACAGGTCTCCCACACTGCAGGCGGATTCTTTACCATCTGAGCCACCAAGCAAGCCCTAGATGCTCATTCCAGCAATGCAAACCAAAACCCCAGTGAGCTATCACTTCACATCCACTAGGACAGGTATAACTAGGGGAAAAAATCCAGAATTACAAATATTAGCAACTGAAATCCTCAAACGTTGTTAGTGGGAATGTAAAATGGTGCAGCTGCTATCGAAAACAGTTTGGTATTTCCTTCAAAAGTTAAACATAGGGCTACCATGTAATCCCACAATTCCATTCCCAGAGACAACATTCAAGAGAATGGAAAACATATGTTCAAACAAAATTTGCATACAAATGTGCATTGTACCATTATTAACAATGAAAACAGTTCAAACGTCCATCAACTAATAAGTGGATAAATCAAACCTGGCATATCCATACACAGTATGTTATTCAGCCATTAAAAGGAATGAGGTACTGTCACGTTGGACATGACTGAAGTGACTTAGCAGCAGCACATGGTTCAAACAGATGAACCTTCACAACATGTTAAGTGAAAGATGCTGTTGTTGTTGTTAAGTTACTCAGTCATGTCCAACCCTCTTGTGACCCCATGAACTGTAGCCTGCCAGATTCCTTGGTCCATGGGATTTCCCAGGCAAGAATGCTGAGGTGGGTTGCCATTTCCCCCTCCAGGGGATTTTTCTGACGCAGGGATCAAACCAGGGTCTTCTGCTTGGCAGGTGGATTCTTTACCATTGCACCACCTGGGAATGAACAAGTCAGACACAAATCATCTTCTATGATTCTGTTCATAGGAAGTGCCCAGAATAGGTAAATCCACAGAAATAAGATTCCAAGTAGTGGTTTTCAGGGCTGTGGAGAGTGACAGTGACGGCTTAATGTATAGAATTTTATTTGAAGGGGTGAAAAGTTCTGGAATTAGTGGTGATTGTTGCATAACATTGTGAACGCACTAAAAGCCACTGAATTGTAGACCTAAGAATGCTTAAAATTGTGAATTTTATGTGAATTTTAACACAAACCGAAGCAAAAAAACACAGATGATATTAAGTGTAGTTTTTCCTAAGTCGGGTTTGAGGTGCCCAGAAAATATCCTAATAGAGACACTTGGTAGATAGCTGGCCAATAAGAAAAGGGAGTTCAGATTATCTAGACTACAGACACAGATCTGAGAATAAATCTATATATGTAGACTCATTGCTGAAGCCCTAAGAGTAGATGAGTCAGCTGTGGAATCACTTAGAGTAAGAAGGGAGGAAGGCCTGCAACAGGACACTGAGGATGAACAACATTTCAAGATGTGAGAATAAGAAGAGGACCATTCGGAGGAGACTGAGAAGGAGGAAGCAGTGTTGTAGGAGGAAGAACCTGGGACACAGAAACCAAGGAAGAAGGAATTGTTAAAAGCAGTGGTCAGGGAGTTCCCTGGAGAAGAAAATGGCACCCCGCTGCAGTACTCTTGCCTGGAAAATCCCATGGACAGAGGAGCCTGGTAGGCTGCAGTCCATGGGGTCACCAAGAGTCAGACATGACTGACTGACTTCACTTTCACTTTTCACTTTCATACATTGGAGAAGGAAATGGCAGCCCACTCCAGTATTCTTGCTTGGAGAATCCCAGGGATGGGGGAGCCTGGTGGGCTGCCGTCTCTGGGGTCGCACAGAGTCGGACACGACTGAAGTGACTTAGCAGCAGCAGCAGCAGGGTGTTCCCTGGTGGTCTAGTGGTTAGCATTTCACACTTTCACTGCTGTACCCTGGATTCAATCCCCAGTCAGGGAATTGAGATCCCACAAGCAGTGTGGTGTAGTCAAAAGGAAAAAAGGTAGTGGTCGGGGTATTAAATACGAGAAGAGTAAAAAAGTAGATGTAGTTTTATTTGATTGGTNGGTGTTCCCTGGTGGTCTAGTGGTTAGCATTTCACACTTTCACTGCTGTACCCTGGATTCAATCCCCAGTCAGGGAATTGAGATCCCACAAGCAGTGTGGTGTAGTCAAAAGGAAAAAAGGTAGTGGTCGGGGTATTAAATACGAGAAGAGTAAAAAAGTAGATGTAGTTTTATTTGATTGGTGGGGAACAGGTTCAGATAATAGTTGCAGGATGAGATAATCACCTTCACTGGAGAAAGTCATGGAAACGTAAGTTAAACTAAATGTCATTGTCTACCATTAAAGCAAATGTATGTAAAGACAATGCCAAAGAATGCTCAAACTACTGCACAATTGCGCTCATCTCACATGCTAGTATGGAGAAGACAATGGCACCACACTCTAGTACTCTTGCCTGGAAAATCCCATGGACGGAGGAGCCTGGTGGGCTACAGTCCATGGAGTCGCTGGGAGTCGGACACTGCTGAGCAACTTCCCTTTCACTTTTCACTCTCATGCATTGGAGAAGGAAATGGCAACCCACTCCAGTGTTNTGCTGAATGGGCCAATACATTTCCTTACTGGTTAAGCTACTGTGAGTTGTTTGTTTCTTGTTTTTGAAAACTTTCTAGTTCAGACACTATGGCACAACTATATTATGGAATACAACGTAGCAGTTTTAAAAATAAGGCAGATTTCTCTATACTAATTTAATATAAAAAACCCTATTAATGAATAAATGTTGAAAAACGGTATGATTCTATTTATGTAAAATTTTTAAAAGCAAAATAAATGAATCATAAGTGTGGTATATGTAGATGTGCTTATGTAATTTATTCCTAAGCTAGAATATATGTAATATTTGCTATGTTGAAAATATATGTAGTGCATATGTAAACTGTAAAGCATAATAATAAAGTTAAAATCATTAAACCCAGCAATGAATTTACATACGAGAACATTATCAAAACCATTGAGGATATTTACATGTTCTTTTCCAGTCTTCACCTTTGCTTTTTCCAAAAGAGAAATAGCAATTTCAAGAGATAACCACTACTCTGAATTATTGTTTTTAATAATTTAATTAATCTATTTAGTTTTGGTTTTGCTGTGTGGGCTTTTCTCTAGTTGCGCTAAGTAAGGGCTACTCTCCAGTCGCACTGTGTGGGCTTCTCACTGGGGTGACTTCTCTCGTTGTGGAGCTCGGATTCTAGGACATATGGGCTTCAGTGTTTGCAGCACAGTCTCAGTAGTTGTGGTTCCAGGCTCACAAGCACAGGTTTAATAGTTGTGGTGCAAGCGCTTATTTGCTCTGACGCATGTGGAATCTCTCCAGATCAGGGATAGAACCCGTGTCTCCTGTATTGGCAGACAGATTCTTTACCACTGAGCCACCAGGGAAGCCCTTACCTTGAATTTTTAGTTAATTTTCTTAAAGTATAGTTTACCATATATATGTGTTTCTTAAACAATAGTTGCTTACTTATATAATTTTTTAATCTTTATATTAATGGTATCATACAACATACAGTTCTATGACTTCTTCGACTCAACATTTCGTGTATGTAACTGTAGTTTATTCATTCTATCTTTATACAATGCTCATTATGTAAATTTTGAAAATATGTATATTTATTCTCCTGTCAACCATGTGAACACACTTTCCATTGTTTTTTCCTTTATGAACAATGGTGCCATGGACATTCTTGAACATGTGTACTGCTGTGTATACACAAGTTTCTTTACGAAATTAGAAACTGAACCGCTGATTCTTAGGCGAAGCACATGCTTTATTTTTCTAGGTTATGCCAAAATAGTTGTGCCAATGTACACTTTTACCAGCAATCCCTAAGTGTTCCTGTTATACTACATTCTTATATTATTAGACTCTTTATTTTTTACAAATGAAATGACTTTAAAATGATACCTCACTATGGTAATAGCTTTTCTATGATTACGAATAAGAGGAAGCAGTTTTTATATCTTTTTCATCAACTGTCTTCCTTCTGTTCAGTTCAGTTTAGTTCATTCGCTCAGTCATGGCCGACTCTTTGCGACCCCATGATTCGCAGCACACCAAGCCTCCCTGTCCATCACCAACTCCCGGATTTCACTCAGATTCACCCAGCCATCTCATTCTCTCGTCCCCTTCACCTCCTGCCCCTAATCTCTCCCAGCATCAGAGTCTTTTCCAATGAGTCAACTCGTCGCATGAGGTGGCCAAAGTACTGGAGTTTGTAGTCCTAGTTAAACATAGCTCAGGATAATACTTCCTC
The DNA here is from genome assembly GCA_006410615.1 of Neotragus moschatus. Lineage (NCBI taxonomy): Eukaryota > Metazoa > Chordata > Mammalia > Artiodactyla > Bovidae > Neotragus > Neotragus moschatus. Next base: position 1,664,924 of record SJYA01001474.1, on the reverse strand, counting down.
CTGGAAGACTTCCCTGACTTCACCAGATTCTCAGGCTAGCCTAAGTGCTGGTACTAATACTTTGCATATTTCTACCGTTACGCTTTAACAGAGCCTCCTGTTTTCAAAGCTACTTATCTCTTTTTTCTTTTTTTAAATTATTTGGCTGCATTGGGTCTTGTTTGAGTCATGTAGAGTCCTTCACTGATGCACAGGGACTCTAGTTCTGCTGCACGTGCTCAGTAGTTGCAGTACGCAGGCTTACTTGCTCTGCAGTATGTGAGATCTTAGTTCCCTGAACAGGGACAGAACCCACGTCTTTGGCACTGCAAGGCAGATTCTTAACCACTGGACCACCAGGGAAGTCTCATGACTATCTCTTCCTTATAGCCCAAAGAATAGTCTAATTCATCATTTCATATTGTGTGTGTTAGTTGCTCAGTCATGTTTGACCCTTTGAGACCCCATGGACTGTAGCCCGCCAGGCTCCTCTATCCATAGGATTCTCCAGGGAAGAATATTGGAGTGGGTTGTCAGTCCCTTCTCCAGGGGATCTTCCCAACCTAGGGATTGAATCCAGGTCTCCAAGCATTGCAGGCAGATTTTTTGCCAACAGAGCCAGCCTTTGGGAGGCCTGGGGTGCTGCAATTCATGGGGTCACAGAGACTCGGACACCACTGAGCGACTGAACTGAACTGAACTGAGTCACTAGATTACCATTTCATATGGAAAACTGCCCTTTTTTATACCTATTTCTTCTTTTACCCAATGCTATTACTTTTTCAATAATTAATTTTAGATGACCTAACACAATATGCCTATCTTCTATAATTATATAAATATTTTAATAATGCCAATTGACAGCAGTTTGAATTCACATAAAGTCTAAATCTTGATGACAAAGTAGCCTAAATTGGAGCTCCAGGCAGAGATGTAAAGACAAACTGCTTGATACCTGGCTGTTTAAAACTATTTTCCTATTTTTAAAGACATGCTGTGACTTTTAAATATTGACATATATAGCTTAGCCATTTAAAGGTGAATAAACACATGGTCCCTTCCTTGACGGAACTCAGTGTCTAACATGGAAACTATGTGAGAAACAGACGACAATCATACAGGAAGCTGTATGGCTAAGCCTTTGAGAGACAGGAGCTTTGCTAGGACACCACCTTAGTTCCAGCAGCTCTGATGACAACTCAGATACCTTGATATGAGTTCCAATAATTTCCTCCTCTCAATCCAAGGCACAGATGTACCTTTTCTAGTGACCTTCTGTTTTTGACATAATTTACCTACTCTCTCACCTATCACTGCATTTTTGTTTTGCTATCAATTCATTGATCTTGAGTTTAAATTCCTGAGATGATCTGCTTGGTTTAGCTAAAGTATGTTCTTTTCATAAGGCACCTGATATTTTGCTGACCATCTGGCTCAAATATGGTAATAGGAATAGGGCCAGAATGTACATAATGAAATTATGTGGATGCGTGCATGCTCAGTCATGTCTGACTCTTTGCAATCCCATGGACTGTAGCCTGCCAAGCTCCGCTGTCCATGGAATTTTTCAGGCAGGAATGCTGGAGGGGGGTTGCCATTTTCTTTCTACTCTAGGGGATCTTCTCAACACAGGGATTGAACCTGGATTTCCTGCATCTCCTGCATTGGCAGGCAGATTCTTTGCCACTGAGCCACCTAGGAAGTCCACGTAATACATAATACTGGAGTGGGTTGCCGCTTCCTTCTCCAGGAGATCTTCCCAACCTAAGGATCGAACCCGGGTCTCCCGTATTGCAGACAGACGCTTTGCCATCTGAGCCACCAGGGAAGCTCACACAATACAATTAGCAATATCTAAATTATCTTCAGCTGCATTCCTCAGCAAGGGCCCCTCAGGTTGGGGTTGAGGGTCATTACACATGAATAGCTTGGCCTATCCACGACAAGTGCTATGGGTAGCGTGCTCAGTCACTTCAGTGGTGTCTGCCTGTTCGCCTGTTTGCGACACCATGGACTGTAGCCCACCAGGCTCCTCTGTCCATAGGATTCTCCAGGCAAGAATACTGGAGTGGGTTGCCATGCCGTCCTCCAGGGGATCTTCCCAACCCAGGGATTGAATCTGTGTCTCCTGCATTGCAGACAGATTCTTTACTCACTGTGCCACCTGGGAAGCCGTACAAGTGATATATAAGCGCATTATTTAGGGCTCTTTCTGTTCAAAGGATGGGACATTCAATTCAAACTGATTTAGGAAAAGGAATTTATTGGCNCAGGGATTGAATCTGTGTCTCCTGCATTGCAGACAGATTCTTTACTCACTGTGCCACCTGGGAAGCCGTACAAGTGATATATAAGCGCATTATTTAGGGCTCTTTCTGTTCAAAGGATGGGACATTCAATTCAAACTGATTTAGGAAAAGGAATTTATTGGCTTACAAACCAAGAAGCCTAGAAGCATGTTGTGTTGCTATTTAGACACCAAGTTGTACCTGGCTCTTTTGCGGCTCCACGGACTATAGACCATCAGGCTCTTCTGTCCAAGGGATTTTCTGGGCAAGAGCACTGGGATGGGTTGCTATTTCCTTCTTCAGGGGATCTTCCCCATCTAGGGTTCAAACCTGTGTCCCCTGCATTGGTGGATGTATTCTTATCCACTGTGCCACCAAGGAGGTCCTAGGATAATTGGCCTAAAGAATGGCTGAATCCATGATTTCAAATGATGTTGTCAGCTTAGCCTTGCTTTCTTCTGTGTTGGTTTCATTTTCTCTCCACTAGCTCTTAAGTTTAAATCCTCCCAGAGTTAAGTGAAAAAAGGAAGAGTTCTCCTGCCCCTCCCCCTTTAGGCATTTTTCTTGATGAAGCACATAGTGTAAAGGTGGAAAGCATGGACTCAGTAACTAGGTTGGCTTCATCAATTATCTACTACTCCTATAATCTTATTCAGCCTCTTCAAGCCTTAGCTTTTTTTCATCTGTATCACAATAGTTCCGGTCCCATCAGTTCACAGCAGATAGATACAAAAAAGTGGAAACAGTGACAAATTTTAATTTTCTTGGGCTCCAAAATCATTGCGGACAATGACTGCAGCCATGAAATTAAGACGTTTGATCCTTGGAAGAAAAGCCATGACAAAGCTAGACAGCATATTAAAAAGCACAGACATTACTTTGCTGACAAAGGTCCATCTAATCAAAGCTATGGTTCTTCCAGTAGTCATGTATGGATGTGAGAGTTGGACCATAAAGAAGGCTGAGTCCTGAAGAACTGATGGTTTTGAACTGTGGTGTTGGAGAAGACTCTTGTGGGTCCCTTGGACAGAAAGGGGATCAAACCAGTCAATGCCAAAGGAAATCAACCCTGAATATTCATTGGAATGATGCTGAGGCTGAAGTTCTAATTCTTTGGCCACCTGATGCAAAGACCTGACTCACTGTAAAAGATCCTGATACTGGGAAAGATTGAGGAAAAGAGAAGAGGATGACAGAGGATGAAATGGCTGGAATGGCATCACCGACTCGATGGACATGAGTTTGAGCAATTGACAGGGAAGCCTGGCATGCTGTAGTCCATGGGGGTCCCAAAGAGTCAGATACAACTTAGCAACTGAACAACCACAATAGTTTCTACTCCTGGGTTGCTATGAGACTTAAAGTTGCTGATATTTGTAAGATGCCTAAAAAAGTGCCTGATACAATGTAAGGGCTATATTACCAGCTCTGATTGGGTCTTAAGTCCCTCCCTATGTCCTAAGGGTTTTTGCTAGGTTTGGGACTTTCTATCCAAACTACAAAGATCTGAAGTAGTGGAAGGATGGTTTCTTTTAAGAAATTTGGAGTGCCTTTACAAAAGGCTGGGGAAAAGAGGCTAGGTCAACATAAACAACACGTTTACTATAGGAAAGCAAATTGTTGTTTGAGACCTCTCTAAGGTTTTATCATACAAGTAATACATGAATTTGTGTGCATTGTTTCTAATTATATACAGGGATAACTCGACAGGATTTCTGCTTATGCTTGCGGTTGTTTAAAAAAAAAATAGCACAAACTTTTTATTTGAAAATATAACTAGCATTTGACTAGCACTTTACTGAACAAAGTATTTTCACATGTATTAGCTATTTAATCCATGCAATATCTCTGGGAAAGTAGGTTTTATTAGACTTTCTTAATGGTAACAAACTTTGCAAGCAGAAAATACAGATGGACGTAAATTTTACAAATGGTGCCACTGGTATAGCATTCTACATTAGTCTCCTCCTGCGTTTTATGCACTGTTGGTATCCACATATAACCATTTCTTTCATTCAACATATATTTATTGAGCCTTTGCTATTTATGAGACATCATCCTAGGCACTTCGGATACAGAGCAGAGAACAAAACAGATAATATTCGCACTCCTTAAGTTTACATCTAGTGGGGTATGGGCCGACAAACCATAAAATAGAGAAGGAAAAGGTGTTATACCGTAAAAGTAAACAGGAAAACCGGGTGAGGAGTATATAAATAGGTTCAATTTTACAGGCAGTGGTCAGATCAGTTTGCCCTCTATTCTGGCTTGTTTGCAGCTCTCCTGAACAAAGATAATAGTTCCACTTCTATTTACCATACTCCCAGCACCAGGCACTCAGAAACAGTAACTTTATACTAAATAAATAACTCTTCTAAGATGCAAGCAGTTGGGAAACACAGGCCTATACTAGATACTGACCATATGATCCATAAATTGAATAACCTAATCATTCGTGATTTAATTAATCTAATCACTGAAGTTTTACGGGTTAACTACTACTACAGGCCGTTTTTAGGCATTTTAAACATGTTTTAGCCGCCTCTTTGGCCCTACCAGCGCGTGTAAGCTTTCCTGTTTGTGTATGTGCGCACTTTTTCAAAACCACAGCCTTAGCCACTTATCTCTTGGTATCAACAGTAGTTTTCTAGGATTAACACTTGGGGTTTCTACTGAGGAGCTGGGTGAGACCCAGTTATCAGCCCACTGAACTTCAGTGAGCCACAAAGCAAGGTTCTAAGCCCAAAACACAAACTACCGAAAGCGGGAAGCCCTCTTTAGAGTCCTCACTCCGAGTCCAGCTGGAACCTTGACCTCAAGATGGCGTCGCGTAATCATAAGATTCAATCAGCTCCAATCAAAAATGGCAGGGTGGGTCGTAAATGACGGCTCAAGACTTTCTAGCCCTCATTAGGCGCTCCATCTCTATGGTGGTTCGCCGCTGCGTGGTGATTCAGAGCCAAGAGTGAAGACTATCTATACGCGCTCTTCTCTATGATCCTCCTCCCCACGCCCCTGGCCGCAATGCACGCCGGGCACTAGGAAGACCTCCAGAAGAAGCTCCCCGCGCAGCGCGGCGGTGTTTTGCGGCCTGTGCGAGTAGGCGCTTTGGAACCAGTTTTCCGGATAGCGGCGCGCAGAAACCTCGAACCGGTGGAGCCCACTCGTAACCTGGAGCCCGGAAGACCGCGAAGACAGTACTGTTTCCTCAGCGGCGGGTGAGTTCACTGCTCAGAACGCGTGTGGAAACCGGGAGACTGGGTGCTTCGGTTTGGGGCGGAGGGAAAGCCTGGGAGGCTGCGAGAGGGCCGGGGTGGGATGGGAATTAGGGGACGGGGGCGGGGAGTTGGGTGGGGGAGGGGACGGGCACGAGGCTTGGGTTTCTCCTCTTCTCTAAGGCCTGGAAAATCTGTGGGCCTAGCGGCAGCCGGTGCAACCGGCAGAGCCTTCCTCCTTGCATTGTCGCCCACTTTTCCTTTCCTTTCCACGGCTCGCCACAGAGTGGCCTCGGCCCATTCTGGGCTCCGCGTTTGCCAGAAAACGAGCGGTCTCCCTCTTGGGGAGTCCTTTCCTGAGATTCCCTTTCAAGCCTGAGCCTGCGGAAGTCCTCCGGTAGATATTCTGGGCCGAGGATACAATTGCTCCAGACTCTGCCTAGAAGCCGGCCAGCACCCACCCTTTTTAGCGGGGGTCGGGTAGGGGGGCTGGCCACCATCTGTTTTCTTTCCCTTCCTAAGGGCAGTTCACTCGGTGGCGGGTCATCTAAAGCCCGCCACCGGGTGAACTGCCCTCCCCCCCCCGGCCCCCCCCTCACTTAAATTTAGCTGCTGCCCAACTTTTCTAGCACCCTCCTGGTTGGTTTGCTTGTCTTAAGATTGTGATGAGTGTTGTGGCCTTGCCCCTTTGCTCCCCTGGAGGTTACAGTAAACTGTCTCCATTGATTCTAGGAGAGGTCCAACCTCCACGTTAGAATATGTTACTAAGTTCTCATCCTTCTGTGGTCTTCATTACTGCTTTTACAACACGTTTTTAGAACAAGTTCTAGGAGTATGAAGATTATTTTGAAGTTACGTAATATGGTTTTTATATTGCCACGGAATTTTGATAACTGGGCAGAGTGGAGCGGACCAGAAGGAGGGAGGAAATTGGGCTTCTCTTGCACCAGACTCCTTTAGTTGTGAAGTACTGTGAATTGGGTATTTGGCAGTAGTGTATAAGCAATTTTTATATTGTTTTGAGAGCTTTACTTTCTAAAAGGTAATTTCCAAAATGTTCAGAGGATGGTAAGGGAAACAGTCGGTCCGTATTAGTTCCTCACGATTCAAGTGGAGATACTATGCTGTTTTAACTCATTTAATTTTTCTTGAAGCCTTGGTTTTCTTCACCTGTGAAGTGAAGATTATTGATGATATCCACCTCATAGGTTATTGGAGTTGGGAATTAATTGAGAAAAACGTATGTAAAATCCTTAGTGCAATAACCAGGTAACATAGTAAGTGCTGAGTGCATATTAATTGATAGTGTTTGTTTAAGAATTTTCACTGAAGTACTGAAGCCTATCCCTGAGTTAACATTTCTTCCAGTGTACCCTGGATAGAGTTGTATGAAGTCAGAGTTAATCATTAGTATGTTACTAGAAAGAGGCATTGTGGTAAGCGAAAACAGCCTTTGGATTGGCAATTTAGGATAGTGGGGACCTTGGAGTCCTTACCCATGAATTGTATTCTTTTGGATAAGTTAGCTTTTTCATCAGTAAAAGAATATATGTTATGCTAGGTAATTTGGGAGGCTGAATGAGATTACCTGTGTGAATGAGATTACCTGTGTTGAAAGCTTTTGTAAACAAAAGTAGATTAAAATTAGTTGATATTTTCATGACATTGGTAACCCCAGAAGATGAATTATTTCCTTTTTGGCTACCTCCAAGTTAGCTGTATTTCATATATTTTCTTCACTTACACATAATTTAGAGAAAAATTATATTGACAGTTTTATTCTGTAGAAATGAAAGTAATCATTGACTCTTAATATCGTATAAAAGTGTGCTGTTTATCTTTAATTTCTTGATAGTTTTTTCTGGATACTGCTACTGACGTTCATAAGAGGATTTTGATTCCTCAGTTTTTTGAATATAATTTTTCCTAACTTTTTTGAACTTTGAAACTCGAGAAAATGAAAAGAACATATTTTCACTGAGAATTACTGCTATCGCTTTTTAACTTTTTATTTTGACATAATTTCAAACTTAAAAAAATGTTGTAAGAATGGTAAAAGGATTCTCAAATATCTTTCACTGAGATTCCCCGAACGTTAACATTTTACCTGTTTGCTTTATCTTCCTCTCCTTTTTGTCTTCATAGTTTTCTTCAGAAATCTTTGCTAGTAAGTAGCAGATGTGGTGTCCCTCTTAACCCCCAGAATACTTAAGTGTGTATTTCCTAAAAACAATTACATTCTCTAAACTAACAACAAAATCAGGAAATTAATGTTGATACAATGTAGTCTACAGGTGTTAATTTGGTTTTGCCTGAAGGAGTCCAGAATTGGTATTGGTAATTTTTTTTTTAATTTATTTATTTTTCATCTCAGGTGTACATGAGTTCCCAATCTTGAACCCCCCCCCCCACCTCCCACTCCACATCAACTCTCTGGATCATCCCCGTGCACCAGTCCCAAGCATCAATATAGACCAACGATTCGTTTCCCACACAACAGCACACGTTTCAGTAGCTTATTACAGTATAATTGACACTCATTGTAATGTACGATTCAGTGATTTTTAGTGTATGTGCAGAGGTGTGCAACCATTATCCCAAAGGCGCTCTCTTTTTTTGTTTACAAGTCCCTTCCTACTCCCACCGTAGCTCTAGACTACCACTGATCTCTGTTGAGTTAGTCTTGCCTTGCTTGGGCTGGGATCGTCACTTTGTCCATTGTACCTTGCAGGCTGTACGCACAGCGGGAGACAGTGCATGCTACACCTATGATCATTCATATTTAAAGTTGAGCCCCTGGGTTGGTTGCGTAACTACACATGACTTAAAATTTTGTCTTTCAGAACTAATGAAAATAATGTTAGAAAAGAATCTGGCACATAATTGGAGGTAGATGTTTTATGGAATAACTGAATAAGTTGTATATGAGTGTTTGCTGAGGAGGATCTGTTGGTTCATTTGCTTATTACCATTTTAGGTAATTTAAATGGACAAATTTTACCAATTTGTCCTGATGAGGTTAGCCTGTAAGTCTATATCCCAGGTGAAATACTTTGTTTCTGTCAGGATAAATCTAATGGATGAATGCGTTTAAGCAGTAATGGTATTCTTAAGAGTGCAGGAAAAGTGGTTTAAAGGTGAAAAAGAAAAGCAGAATGTATAGATAAAGCTTCTTTAGAAGTTTATTTTGTTTGGGGGGGAGGGCCAAATTTATTGAGATAAAATTTACATACATTAAAATGCATCCATTTTAATTTCGGTCAATTTTGATGGATACATAAACCTGTCTTGACCACTTGCCACAATAGAGATAGGAAACACTTCCAACGTAGGTTCTTGTTTTTGTTACTTTGGGCCATGAAGTTTTATCCTTGGTGGATAAAAATGTTTTGAACCTTCCAAAAGTGAAGGTGCTTTTCAAGTAATCTTTAAATGCTTAAAATTTAAAGTATTCTTTAAATAATTTAAGTCATTTCAGTGCTGATAAAATAAGCTCCTCATCTCTGTTAAATCCCTCATAGAATCCCTCGGCAATTGACTACATTCAGAATAGATCTAGAAACCAGTAACGTGTCACCACTTCATTACCACCACCTGTTCTAGGCCACCTCTCTTGCCTGGGTTATTTCAGTAGTCTCTTATTACTTTTCTACCCTTGTTCTCCTCCAGTCTTAACATAGGGGCCAGTGACACTGTTAAAAGTCAAGTCAAAAACCTTTCGGAATAAAATCCAGTATTTTTACACTGGTTTACAAAGCGTTACTTTCTTTGAACCCTCTTCCCATCTCCAGTACTGTGCTTAGGCTGTTGGCCTTATTCTTCATGCAAACACACCTCAGGTTCTTTGTATTTGCAGTTTCCTTTGCTTGAAAGGCTATGGCCCCCAATATAGGACTTCCTGCCTTGTTCTCTTGCAAGTCTTTTTAAATGTTGCCTTCTTGGTGAAGCCTGACCACCTTGTTTAAAATAAAGCATTCTTTAGCTCTCTTCCCTATTTCATTCAACAAATTACATACCAACTTTGAATATCTTTATAATGTATTGTAAGAGTATTACAGTTTGTCAACTACAGGTAAAAATTATAAACTTTGCTTATTCTAAAAGTTTATTTTCAGTCATTTCACATACACCAAAACATACCAAAAAACATTTCTATGTTGAAATATGTGGTTGATACTCTCCTTTTAGGATGTTTTTAAAGTGAACATTAATAATTATCAGAGATCACCAGAAATGTTTGTTTTCTGAATTTCCGTGGGAGGGGCCATTATCTTATTAAGATTGCCTTCATCTTTGAAGTTCAGCCTCTGAATAAGCAAGTTTTAAACAGTCCCAAATAAAAGGGAAATAGTCTGTAGAAAAATTGGAGTGAATGAAACAGATATATTGCATAAACTAAAACATAATCTGGTTAATTCTTAACAGAATGAAAAGACATTTGAAAATTGAAAAAATCAAGATTGGGAACTCATGTACACCTGAGATGGAAAAAAATAAAAAATAAAAAATTTTTTAAAATTAAAAAGGAAAAAAATAAACACCAAGAACAGGTTTTTTTAAAGTAGCACTTGCATTTAATACTTGGGGGGGAAAAGTGATTCTAAAGATGAATTCATGGTTCGATCTTTGTAACCATTGTGAGGCTAGGTGCTTGTCACTGCTCGAATTGTACCTACACATGGTAATTTAATAAATTTATTTAAAGAGTTTCTTAGAGTTTGTTTACTGATTCATTCACTGAACAGGTATTAATACCAACTGTTCTAAGAAAATGCTGAGATAGAGTATTGTAATGATAATATAAGAGCTTCTGTAAGTAGGACAGTAGCCCTTAGTGTTTTAAAAGGCTACACACTCCTGTCCCCTTCCATATAGAATATTTGGTTTTGTTTTGGGCAAAAAAGTACTTTTAAAAATCATTTAAAGATTCAACACATTAGCAGTCTTAAATTAGTTGCATTCATACCTACTATTTTAAGGCATTTCCAGTAGCTTACTTGCTGGTATATGGCATTATTCTAGGTATTTATTTTACCTGTAAAGCTTTCTGAATATTTTAAGTGTGCTGTGTTTTTGAAATTGAAGTTTAGATTTTATAGAATATTTCAGTATCCTAATTTAAGGGAAAACACTCTGAGGAAGAATAGTTATGAAGTTGAAGGGCATGCTTTTTAAAGCAATGTCTGATAAAGGAGTAAAAAGATACTCAATCTCATTAATGAGTAGGGAAATTCAAGGAGAAACGAGAGTATTTTTTTTTACCTATCCGATTGGAAAGATGGTGCAGATGTAAGGAAGGGGCACACCTAGATACTCTTGGTGGGAATATTAATTTGTACAGTAGGTTTGGAGGAGGATTTGGAGGTAAAATATAGATATATAATAGTACTGATCTGTGTTATTGAATTACTTGGCACAGGTGCTTAGAGTTATATGTCCATTATGTCCAAGGACATTTAATATTATTTGTGTTTTTTTTTTTTTCTAAGACTGTGAAATTATGCAATTATCTTTTTTTTTCTATTTTTAAAATTTTTTTTTCAGTGCCATTTTCCCAAATCATCCCACCCTCTCCCTCTCCCTCAAAGTCCAAAAGTCCATTCTATACATCTGTGTGTCTTTTGCTGTCTCTCATACAGGGTTATCATTACCATGTTTCTAAATTCCATATATATGTGTTAGTATACTGTATTGGTGCTTTTCTTTCTGGCTTACTTCACTCTGTATAATTGGCTCCAGTTTTTCATCCATCTCATTAGAACTGATTCAAGTGCATTCTTTTTAATGACTGAGTAATACTCCATCGTATATATGTACCACAGCTTTCTTATCCAAGGTAAAATACGGAGAATACATTGATAGTTGAATCTATATAGTAATAGTTTACTGCATTATAAAGGATGGAGTAGAAGTTGATGACATGAAGAGATGTTAATAATGAGGGAGAAATGTACATAATAGACTATGATTATATTGCTTGCACAGAAACATAAATGATTATATATTAGTTTGTGTAGAGAAAGGTATTTTAGAAGAATACAATGATTGATACCAAATTTGGGATTAGGAATAAGGAAGTGGAAGACATACACTTTTTATCCTCTCTCTTCTGAAGGATGAATAAAACAATATATAAAACCCAGAAAAGAAAATAGTAGAGAAAAACATTTTTTAAAAGCTTTAGACAACTCTGGATCCCTTGTTACAGAGTATAGATAGGGGAGTTTTTCTAAGGATAAAACAGAAAATCTCCTATTAATCAAGTTGCTACTTTTAGCTCCATCATTAATATCAGATCAATCCACTTATTTTGGTGCATAGAATCTTACTAGGACATTCTAACATCCTTTTTCTAAACTTTTCCCAGTAGTTTTGAATACTTGAGTATGTTGACCAAAATATTGACATATAAAATTTGAGGGTAGGGAAAGTCTTAAGTATTTCTATTCATTAGGGGAAAGACAGAAGTTTCTTTTAAGTGATACTAGCATCATAAACGAAACAGTTTAATGTGTTCTTGTATTTTTAAAAATCAAATACCAGCATCTGACTCTTGAATTTCATCCATTCATTGAATATCATTCAGGAATGGTAAAGAGGTTTGCTTTAAAGTTTAAGAAAAATTATCACTTTTTTTTCTAATTGTCATAATTGGATATTTTCTTTATATTTGAATGATTACAATGAGACCTGATACCTGGAGATTCCCCCCCACCTCCCCAGGTTTGTAGAATGTCACTGAGACATTGATTTGTCCTTCAAGAACTGGCCAACACTGAATCAACAAATACTGTGTGACTTTGTTAATTTAGTTTTCAGGATGCATAAAAAAATGAATGCTTCAGAACACTTAAAAACTGTTAGATATTTTCCTGAATTCTGAATTTGGTTTAAAAAGATTCATTGATGTTTGGTACTTAATTTTTGGATATTAACTGAACCTCAAAATTTTTTTCTTCCCTTATATGTATTCCCATATGATTGTAGGCGTCTATCCTGAACTTAGATCGTGTACATTTTGGGAACTTATTTTAGAAAAGATCTAAGGTTAAAAAATTCTCAATGGACAGACAGAGAAAAGAGGGTCTTTGCCAACTCCTCTGGGTAAGAAACTTCAGAATTTTGCAGATACTCTAAAAATGAAGGCCAAGAAACCAGGCATATCAAATTGTAAATGTTTCAAATAACGTGATTTGCCATGATTTCTTTCTTTAGACTGCTGCAGTAAGAATGTCTTTCCCCCCTCATTTGAATCGCCCTCCGATGGGGATCCCAGCACTCCCACCAGGGATCCCACCCCCCCAGTTCCCTGGCTTTCCACCACCTGTGCCTCCAGGTAAGTTTGTGGGTACTGTTGCTTTTGTAGTTGATGACAGTGTTGTGTTAGTTTCTGGTATACAAGAAAGTGATTCAGTTTCTTGGATTTTGTGTGTGTGTGTTTCAGTTTTATATATATATGCAGGTACACACATAGTTTTTTTAAAATTCTTTTTCATTATACTTAAGATATTGAATATAGTTTCCTGTGCTATACAGTAAATCCTTTATGTTTATGTGTTTTATACATAGTAGTTTATATTTGCTGATCTCAAACTCTTAATGTTTCCTCCCTGCTTGCCCTTTTGGTAACCATAAGTTTGTTTTCTGTCTGTAAGTCTGTTTGGTAAATAAGTTCATTTGTATCATTTTTTGAGATTCCACATATATGTGGTATCACTTGATGTTTGTTTCTCTGATTTGCTTAACTTAATATGAAAATCTCTGAGTCCATCCATGTTGCTGCAAATGGCATTATTTCATTCTTTTTATAGCTAAGTAATATTCCATTGTAAACATCAGTATATACCACATCTTCATTCATCTGTTGATGGCCATTTAGGTTGCTTTCATGTCTTGGCTATTGTATATAGTACTGTTGTGAACATTGGGGTGCATGTATATTTTGAATTAGTTTTCTCTGTATATGCCCAGAAGTGGGATTGTGGGATCATATAGTAGCTCTGCTTTTAGTTTTTAGGAGCCTCCATACTATTTTCCGGGGCTTCCCTGGTGACTAAGTCAGTAAAGATTCTGCCTGCAAGGCAGGAGTCTGCCTGCAGTACAGGAGACCTGGGTTTGATCCCTGGGTCTGGAAGATCCCTTGGAGAAGGAAGTAGCAACCCATTCCAGTATTCTTGCCTGGGAAATCCCATGGACAGAGGAACCTGCTGGACTACAGTGCATGGAGTCACAAAGAGTTGGACACGACTTAGCAACTAAACCACAATAACATACTGTTTTCCATAGGGCTGCGCCAGTTTACCTTCCCACCAGTGATGGTGTTTTTTTTTAATGTGTCCTTATGTCATTGCAATATTATCTTTAAAAAATACGTGTGTCAGTATTGGTAGAAACGCTGCCTGTTAGCATTCTAGAAATGTGATGTTTCATTTTCCTATGGTGGGAGTTTTCATTTCTGGCTGAATATCAAGCTCATCTGGGAAGTTAAAAATCTTTACTTAAATAATAGGTAATACATTTATACCAATCAAAAAGTTATACAGTGAAGAACTTTTCTTACCTTCCTATATAATTTATTACTATCCCCTTACTGAAACGCGAAAACAAAACAGGGTTATTAGTTTCTTCTTTATACTTCCAGATATTTTTTGGCGCATATCACAAGCTGCTCTAAGTATATATTTTTCTATTCCACTTGTTTTTGTGTAATTCCTTTAACATAGATAATGTAGTAACATCGTATGTATACTATTCTGCCTTAACTTTTATATGTATGTATGTATGTATGTATGTATGTATGTATGTATTTGACTATTATCTTGGAGAGATTTCCAAAGTTCTGTCTAAAAGCTTCCTCTATTCAGTGTTTTATAAAGTAAAAAAAGTTTTTTTAAGTCCAACCCAACCTACTGAATCAAATCCTTAGAAATTAAGGCCCAGGAATGTCTTTTTAACAGTTTCACAGGTGATTCCTAAGTATCCATTTAAGCACAGTTAAGAGAACCCACATTTGAGAACTGTTATCTTGAGATTTATAATTAGCATTGCTTGACTCAAACTTTTCCTCTGGTTTATGAGTGGTAGTTCAGATTTTTTTTCAATAGGATGGAAAGCATTTTGTACAGATTCAGTTTCCCTTATGAAAGATAGTATCTAAGAGTTCTCTTTACTTTGCATGTTGAGAAGTATTTTCATTTAACATAGAATCCATGTAATTCAGGCTGAAAGCAACAAATGATCTTGTAAACCAACTAGAAGTATTTCTTTTTTAGGAAAGCTTTACATCAGTGACCTGGCTTTAACCATTGGATTATCTGTTTGAAATTACAGTGTTTACTAAAGAGCTTGACTGTTGCAGAATCAAAAGTACCTTGCAATTGCCTAATTTGATGGGTTGTTAATTCATAACATATACATTACAGAGGCTCAGCTTTGGGGGCCTCCTACCCTTAGGTCAAGTACACAGCTGTGTTGGAGTAGATGTGAAAAGCCACAAGATAAATATGGAATTTTTCTGGAGTATCATTTAAAGCTTCAGCAATTTGAGGGTAAATCATAATTTAAAAAAAACAGCTACTTATGCATAGACATCGTGGAGTAGAATGCTGTACTTATAAAAGTTTTTAAGACATTTATACTTGTAGCTGGCTGTTTTAAGCTGTTCTTTTAGATAATCATGGATATGTATTTGTTACCCCCTTGCCACCAGGGACATAGTGGGAGAGCTTGAGTACTATCAGTGTATAATTCCACGTAACAATTAATGAATTAGTCAGTAACTTAACTGCCCTGTAACAAAGGAGTTTGTCCTGAAAAGAGAGATTAAGAAAATAATAACAAATCTGAATAGTAATCAACCATCAAACATTAATTTCTTGAGAAGGATAGTGTCCTGAGCCACTTTCATTTGGGCATCAATTTTTGAGGGGTTCTTTATTTCTTTATTAGTCTCATAATATCTTATTTTCTGGTAGTCTTTCCTAGTAACATACTTTTAACAAAGTCCTTGTGTTACACAGTTACAGGGAAGACTAGATTACTTCCAATTTGCGAAGAAATTTTAAGGCATTGAGAATAAAGTTTAATCACTTGTTCAGAATCAGGAAAAGTGATGATGAAAAATCGTTTGTTTTCTTACCAGTTTACTGGTTTTATAGAAGAAATTTTAAATTCCTTTTAATTAAAGAACACATACTAAATGAATTGATAACTGTCCAGAATTTTGTACTCATTAAGGCAATAGCAGGTTATGGTAGTCTTTTTGCTTCATGAATGTTTTTGTTTTTAAGTTTATTTAGATAGACCAATCTGTAAAGTACATTTGGTTTTGAATAATATCTCATTAATATCTCATTTTTTATTAGCCTTATATTTCCCCTTAAAAGAACTATGAAGGTACTTATTTTTATGGCATGTACTTGATATAGAATATATTCTTATATATATATAACTATATTCTTAAGACTCATTTTGCTTCTTTTTTAGGGACCCCAATGATTCCTGTACCAATGAGCATTATGGCTCCTGCTCCAACTGTAAGTATAACTTTTAAGGAGGAATTACAGTACTACTGCTTTTAATTGAATCTAAACAATTTGATAAACTCAGATAAATTATTTTAAATGTTTAAAAGAATAATAGGAAGAAAGAGCATTTATATATATCATACTAA
The DNA here is from genome assembly GCA_006410615.1 of Neotragus moschatus. Taxonomy (NCBI): domain Eukaryota; kingdom Metazoa; phylum Chordata; class Mammalia; order Artiodactyla; family Bovidae; genus Neotragus; species Neotragus moschatus. The sequence continues at coordinate 1,648,770 of SJYA01001474.1, read as the reverse complement.
TTTAAATATTATTTTTTCTCAAGTACAGTTGCTTCTAAAATAATGCTCCCTAAATAAATTATTTTGTTTTTGTGATTTTCCTCTTACTCTCTAGACTCTTCATATACTGTTACTTCAGATTTAGACATTGACTCTTCCATCACTCCCTTATGTCTTGGTCCTTGAAAGTAGGAGATGTGATCTGACATATCTGATTTCTTAAAAGAAAAAAATGCAGAAATGATCTAGTAGAAATTTAAAATTTGAAATGAATGTTGAATATATATTTACTCTTTGCTCTGGCATACCTGATTTTTGGCTTCTTCAAAACTGTTTTTTTCCTCTGTCCTCTAATATGATACCATCAAGCTTTCTTAAGTTTTACTGAAACCTTTTCTCTGCTGAAGTTTTATTATTCAGTCTTCTGTCTTGAACTTTAATTCTCCACATTCATAAAAGCTTCTGTACACTCTAGGCATCTTAGTTAAGAATGCTAGTATACTGTAGAAGGAAAGTGAAGTCGATCAGTCATGTCTGACTCTTTGTGACCACATGGACTGCAGCCTACCAGGCTCCTCTCTCCATGGGATTTCCCAGGCAATAGTACTGGAGTGGATTGCCATTTCCTTCTCCAGGGGATCTTCCTGACCCAGGGATCAAACTCCCGTCTCCCCACATCGTAGACAGACGCTTTACCATCTGAGCCACCAGGGAAGTCCTCAAGACTAGTATACTGTAACACATGATTAAATGATAACCCTCTTAATGTTTATTTAACCAGAATTATTCTTTGAGTTAATTAGTAGAATATAGGGTTTAAATGTAATTCCTCTATGAGGGAGATTAGGTCTCATTACTTTTAGCTATGTTTTTTTTGACTTGTGGGTTTTGAAGAGGGAGGGAAGTGTTATTTATATTAAAAGTGTAGTGAAATAGGAACTTGCTGTGAGGCGGACCAAGGGGGCAGTCCAGCTTTTCTTGCATTGGACATTCATTGGAAGACATGCACTGGGAAACCTCCACATAATAAGTACTCTTATCCTCCTGCATTTCAGCCTAGGAAAAGGCTGCTCCCCCAATTCACCACTTCAGTGCCGATTGTATGTTTTTCTATCAATTCCAAATATAAAGAGGAGTAAGACTATTCAGGAATTTGAACTTTATGAAAGGAAAACTAAGATAGAAACACAAGTAACTGAGAAAAGGTAAACTGAGAATGTGGGGCGAGTGCTATGGGAATATTTGAAATTCTGTAGGAAAATTAGCAGGGGTAATTGGAGTTTCCTTTTATACTAGTACAGAGTACAGTGGGTGAAGAAATGTGTGGGTATATTTGAAAACTTTAAATGATTTTTGATGTCTTAAACATAAAATTTCTACCCAAGTTTTTTTATTTGGTCATCCAAGTAGTGTATAAAAGAAAGGTAATTCAATAGTGAGTTTCTCTGGTGGCTCAGTGGTAAGGAATCCGCCTGCCAATCAGGAGATGCAGATTCGATCACTGATCCAGGAGGATCTCCTGGAGAAGGAAATGGTAAGCCACTCCAGTACTATTGCTGGGAAATCCCATGAACAGAGGAGCCTGGAGGGCTACAGTCCTTGGGGTGCAAAAGAGTTGGATAAAACTTAGCAACTAAACAATAACAGCAAAATCTAATAGTGACACTTGTCATGAATAAGTTGTATTAATGAAAAATGTGCTTTGAGAACTTTATATTAAATATATAGAACCTGTAGTAATATTAAATATATAGAACCTGTCCTTTATGTTTGCTACTTTAAAATAGGTGTCTTGGGACTTCCCTGGTGGTCCAGTGGTTAAGGCTCTGAGCTTCCGCTGCAGGGGGCACAGGTTCCATCCGGGTGTGGGAACTAAGTTCTTGCATGGTTTTGGTGTGGCTAAGAAAAAAAGCTAAAATTGATGTTTTACCCTAATGTTATATTAAGCGTGACAGCAAATTTAATTGCAAGTTCAAATTTTATTGTCTTTCTTCACTTTAGGTATTAGTACCAACCGTGTCCATGGTTGGAAAGCATTTGGGAGCAAGAAAGGATCATCCAGGCTTGAAGGCTAAAGAGAATGATGAAAACTGTGGTCCCACCACTACAGTTTTTGTTGGCAACATTTCTGAGAAAGCCTCAGATATGCTTATAAGACAGCTCCTTGCTGTAAGTTAAACTGTTTATTTTTCATTTAAAAATTTTTTTGTTATTTCAGACTTAAGAAAAATCAGAAAAGACTGAATTATTGTCTCTTTTATATTTTGAAAAGTTTCAATCCTGCAAAAAAGTTGAATAAATAGTCAACACCTTTGCAACACATTTTGCCACATTTGTTTTCTCTCTCTCTCTCCACACACACACCTCTCAGTTTTTTTCTGAATAGTTTGGGAGTACGTTGTGGCATTATATTTCACCTCTGAATACTACTTATATCTCCTATGACCAAGATACTCTCCTACACTCTTCACACTTAGGAAATTTAAGGCTGATTTAGTATTGTTAATTAAAATACATATAGCTCATATTTAATTTTACCAACAGTTTCTATAATAGGTATTTTTTGTTTTTGGTCTATAATCCAGTCAGGGATGTGTATACATTGCATTTAATTGTCATGGTTGTTTAGATAGCTTCTTTATTATAGAACACTTTCCTGCCTCTTTTTGTTTAACTTGTTTTTGTCTTTCGTGATAAACTGATGTTTTGAAGTGTCTGGGTCTTTTGCAAAATGTCTCACCCGATTTGAATTGATTGTTTACCCACAGTTAGATTTAGAGCAAGCATTTTTTAGAAGAATGGGCCATGTGTGATGCCTGTTCTTCAGGTGCAGAGTAGGAAGAAACACCATGTCTCTTGGTTCCATTTTTGGTGGTGGTATTTGGTTAAGGTGGTCTGACCTCTCCATTTAAGGATGTCTTTTCTCCCTTTGTCATTAATGAGTAGCCTCTGGGTTAATATTCTGAGACTGCATGAGTTCTTTTCCTTAGAAGCCTTTGGAACAATGACTTTAACATCTAGTGGTGATTATTGACTCCCTTTAAAGTTTTTATTCTATATAGTCAGTTTTTTTGACTTGGTCGTTGATTTTCTTTTTTGTCTTAGTCTTAAAATTCATCCTGATGCTACATGCACATTTTAAGTGAAAGAATACTGACTTTCTAATGAAAACTAATGGTATCCATACTCACTCCTTCCATAATCTCTACTATGTCTTAGAGAAGTTATTTAAAATTTTTTTCCTTCATTTTATAAGTAATGTACATTATTGCCATTTCTGTTTTATAAATCATGTTATCTTTGCATTAAAAAGTATTCAGAAAAAAAAGGGATTTAGAAAATAAACATAAAACCTAGCTTTGTCAGATCTTAGTATTTTGTGATGCTAGCTTTAGATTTTCATCCCAAAGAAACAAAACATGAAGGTCCTAATTCTCATTTCTGTCTTCCACAAAGGTAATAACCAGAGGGAATACATTATCCTAAACTGGGTGTTTATCATTCCTGACCATATTTTTTACTTTAATTACATACTTCTATTCATAAGGTTATCATGTATGAGTTTAAATTCTGTGTTCCTCCAGTTTGCTTTTTTCGCCCAGCATATACGCAGCTCTAGTTTGTTCACTTTTCACTGCTATATACCATTGCATTACAGAGATAGGCGATAAATTGTCAGATTGTTTACTGATGGTCATATGGATCGTTTTCACTTTTTGATATTGTTTTGCTATGTTATTACTGGTAATATGTCTTTCTAAGTGAACATGGAAGTGCTCACTTCGCAGCACATACTAAGTGAACATGAAATAAATTCTCATGTATTCCCTTAGAAGTGGAATTTCTGTCATTGGGCATGCTTATCTTCACTTTTAAAGATAATGCCAATTTTCCCCCAAGGTAGAACATTGGAAGGACATTGTATTTACTTTATTTCTATTACAGATGTATTTTTAATTTTATTATTATTTATTTTTGGCTGCAGAGTCTTGATTGTTTGGCGTGGGCTTTCTCTAGTTGTGGCGAGTAGGGAACTACTCTTGGCTGTGGTGTGCGGGCTCCTTGTTACAGTGGTTTTTTCCTGCTGAGGAGCACAGGCTCTTAGCACGTGGGATCAGTGCAGGCTCAGCAACTGTGGCGCATGGACTTAGCTGCCCTATAGCACGTGTGATCTTACTTCCCTTATTAGGGATTGAACCTGTGTCCACCCGCATTGGCAAGCAGATTCTTAATCACTGACCCACCAGGGAAGTGCTCGGAGGACATTTTAAAAAACATGTTTATTGAGATATGATTCACATACCATAAAATTCACCCTTTTATAATGCACAGTTCAGTGGCCTTTAGTATATTCAGAGAGTTTTGCAAACATCATCACTGTCTAATTCTTGAACATTTTTGTCACCCCATATAGAAATATATATATATATATAAACACACTGTACCCATTAACATTGCTTCCCATTTTCTCCTCCCCTCAGCATCTGGCAACCACTATTACACCTGTCTCTGTGGATTAGCTTGTTCTGTGCATTTTATGTAAATGGAATTTTAGAATATGTAGCTTTTTTGTTTTGGCTTTCACTGAGCCGGATTGTAAGATTCACCTATGGTGTAGCTTATTAGTGAAACTTTGTTCCTTTTTTATGGCCAACTAATACTCCATTTAATGGATAATGCTACCTTTTGTTATCCTTTTATCAGTTGGTGGACAACCAGTTCTTTCCACTGGGTTGTTGTGAATAATAATGCTGCGAATATTCATGTACAAGTTTTTGTGTGGCTATATGTGTATGTTCTCAATTAGAAACATCCCTTTTGAAAACTGTTGTTGATGTGTATGTGCAGCAGAGTGTTTTTTAAGATATCTTTGAATTCCTGAATTTACCTCTTCTATTTCTCTTTTAAGACTTTACTTGGATGTCTGAGGAGCTTTGATTGTCCATATTTAAGAGTTAGGGATTAAAAGAGTTGTGTACATAAGCTTACTTTGTAAAATGTTGGGCATCGCTATAGGGTAATCTGACTGGCGGCCAGAGGTTTTAAATTCCGTGGAGTGTTCTTTGAGGTGGGTTGATTTCTCTAGAAAACTTCGAGTTTTATGCCTAGTAAGTTTATGATTGAATGCCTGTATGAGGTTGCAGGTACAAGATTGACTTGAAACATTTCTTATACCTTTACTTTCTTCCCTTCTTACTCTTGTAATCTCATTTGTATTTTCGTATCTGGTGCTCTACATCCCAAGCTTGTTTTGTTCACTTTCTTCAGATTGTTGCTGTTCAGGCTCTCTTCTCTAGTGATGGGGAAAGGGTAATTGCTTGAGGCCTCTGAGACTTTGATTATTTCATATTTGTATTGTCAGGCAGTAACTTATTTTTATTCAGCTTCACATTTCAGCCCAATTCTCCATAGTACCTTTCGCCCCCGGTTTAGATCCACTAGGTTTTGTATTGATAGAATCAGCTAGCCTAATTTTTTCTTTCTTAGCAGTATCTGCTTCTGTACACACTTGGAGTCATAGCTTTCTTTGCTTTGCTGAATGAGCTATTCTTTGCAAAATTTTGTTGAATGCTGGTGTTATTCTCTCACACTATGTTTGACCTTATGGTATTTTGTTCTTTATATGTATTTTGGCTGCACCATGAGGTGTGTGGAATCCTACTTAGTTCCTTGACCTGGAATTGAACTCATACCCACTGTAGTGGAAACTTAAAGTCTTAACTTCTAGAGTAGACTACCAGGGAAGTCCCAATTCTTTGACTATCATTTTAGTAGTGTTTCTGAATGAAGATGTGCAAAATCCATGCATTTCTCAGCTTTGACAGACAATCTTTAGTTATTACTTTCCACAAAACTTTTTTTAAACCTTCTAATTTTTCTTTAATAATTAAAAATAAACTTTGTAAGTAAACAAAATGTGATAAATATCCCACCCTTCAGACAACCTGCCCCATTAACATTTTAGAGTATTTCTGATCATTTTATGGAAATTCTTTTCTTTACATAATTAAAAATCTTACTGTTGGGACTTCAGTGGTTAAGACTGAATGGTCCAGTGGTTAGAGACTCCATGTTTCTAACGCAGGGGGATGCAGGTTCCATCCCAGTCGAGGAACTGAAGAGCCCACGTACCTTGGGTGTGGCCAAAAAGAAGCTTACTGTGTATCTGCAGTTTCATGTCTCATGATAAATTTGCATCCCATATCTAGCATTTCCCTATGTCTTTGAAAATCCTTTATAGTATATACATGTGTTTTAAAACAGTCTTTATGGACTTACAGTATTTACTTGAATTTATTACAGTTCTATTACATTATTTCGGCATTTTGTGTTTGTTTACATGTATTTGTAAGATAAAACTGAAATGTCTAATTTATTGAAAGATAGTTTTCTGGAAATGAGTCAGTAAGAATTTATATTTTCCTTTAAAATGACTTGTTCATATAATAAGCTTGTGGGAATTGCAAATTTTAGTTGCTGAGAAGACTTTTGGCTTCTATTTTTTCCTAAGCAGGAATATAATTATGTTTTTATTTTCATTATAACTTTAAGTGGTAAGGATCTTTTTTGTTTTCTTTTAAAGAAATGTGGCTTGGTTTTGAGCTGGAAGAGAGTACAAGGTGCATCTGGAAAGCTTCAAGGTAGGTAGTATTTTCCTTATTTATTGAGATCGTCTTAATCTGTGAGTATAAGTTAGGTTTGCATTTGCTCTCATTGTCGCTAACCGTGGGCAAGTTCTGCTATTAGCACCGTCTTCACTCATACTGGAATAAGGACTGAAGGCAATTGGGAAGATGTTGGCTGAAAGGTGAGATTAGAAAGTGAAAAAGGCTAGCAGGAGGTAGGAGGGGGGTGGAAAATTAGACTAACTGGTTTCTTATTACTTTAAAAAGTTCTTCTTGTTTCAGAGCAGGAGTATATGATCTTGATGGAACAATTAAAAAAGAAGAAACAGTTAGGACTTAGGAAGGAAGTGTAGAAGGGATGATGAGATGACCTGTTAGTCTTAAAAGCAAACTGTTCTTTTCATACTAGTTGGCAGAAACACCTGTGTGATATACATTCTTTAAACACTATTATTACGGAAAAATTCATACATATATAAAATTGGCAGAATAATGTGAACTCTTATGTACTTGTTGTCCAGCGTTTTTAACATTTATTAGGTCATGCCATTTGAGCTTAACCTGTACCCTGTCCATTTTCTTTTTGTATTTGTACAGTACTGAGCACCAGATCATTTTGTCTATAAATATTTTTATGTCTCTAAAAGATAACTTTAAAAAAAATTTAATTATTTTAATTGGGGGCTAATTACTTTATAGTTACAAATTGTAGTGGTTTTTGCCATACATTGACATGAATCAGCCATGGGTGTACATCTGTTCCCCATCCTGAATCCCCCTCCCACCTAAAATAAATTCTTTTTAAAAAACATACCTAAAATGCAATTATAAGACCAAAGGCACAAACATTTCTTCTAATTATTCTCAGTATTCAGATATCCAACATTCAGTCAATATCCAGGCCATGATCAGATGTCGAGCTGACTCAAATATCAGTTTCTTAAATAGTCCTTTTGACCCAGGATTCATGTAAAATCCCTGCATTGCGATTGGTTGACATATTTTTGAGACTCTTAATATTTTTAGTTCTTCTGTTTTTCTTCTTTCTCTTGAGATTTGTTGGAGAAACTGGGTCATTTGCCCAGTAGTGTTTTCTCAGTTTGGATTTGCTGATTGCAGCTCTAGTAGAATTATGTGCCTTGCATCTCTGTCCACTGCATTGCAATGTAAACTGTTCGGTAGTTGTAGCTTGTCAGTTCAGTTCAGTCACTCAGTCGTGTCCGACTCTTTGTGACCCCATGAATCGCAGCACGCCTGGCCTCCCTGTCNCTAGCTTTGTTCGTAGTGACGCTTCTTAAGGCCCACTTGACTTCACATTCCAGGATGTCTGGCTGTAGGTGAGTGATCATACCATCATGATGATTTTGGTCATGAAGATCTTTTTTTGTACAGTTCTTCCGTGTATTCTTGCCACCTCTTCTTAATATCTTCTGCTTCTATTAGGGCCATACCGTTTCGGTCCTTTATCAAACCCATCTTTGCTTGAAATGTTCCCTTGGTATCTCTCATTTTCTTGAAGAGATCTCAAGTCTTTCCCATTCTATTGTTTTCCTCTATTTTCTTTGCATTGATCGCTGAGGAAGGCTTTCTTTTCTCTTCTTGCTAGTCTTTGGAACTCTGCATTCAGATGCTTATATCTTGAGTTTGTCTGTGTTATTTTTGTTGATGCTTTTATATGTAAGAATTCTAATTAGGAGTTTCTTCCATTAGGAGTCATATTCAGTTATAATTTTTTTTTTTAAATGGTAGCAGCTATTGNTGAGGAAGGCTTTCTTTTCTCTTCTTGCTAGTCTTTGGAACTCTGCATTCAGATGCTTATATCTTGAGTTTGTCTGTGTTATTTTTGTTGATGCTTTTATATGTAAGAATTCTAATTAGGAGTTTCTTCCATTAGGAGTCATATTCAGTTATAATTTTTTTTTTTAAATGGTAGCAGCTATTGTCCGGAGAAGGCAATGGCACCCCACTCCAGTACTCTTGCCTGGAAAATCCCATGGATGGAGGAGTCTGGTGGGCTGCAGTCCATGGGATTGCTAAGAGTGGGACACTACTGTGCGACTTCACTTTCACTTTTCACTTTTATGCATTGGAGAAGGAAATGGCAACCCACTCCAGTGTTCTTGCCTGGAGAATCCCAGGGACGGGGAGCCTCGTGGGCTGCCATCTATGGGGTCACACAGAGTCGGACACGACTAAAGCAATTTAGCAGCAGCAGCAGCAGCTATTGTCAGTGAGCAGTTGATTCATTCACTTAGGGGTTGCCAAATGTAACAGTCTGTTTGGAAGAATTGTTATTCCTTCATTGAAGAACAAATCCTCATTTGTTAGTAGAATACGTCCATAAGGATAAACTTCCTTTTCCATGTCCATTTTCTATAAGAAAATGGGATAAATGCTTTGGTTTTTTAATTTTTCAAAAGAATGATCTTATGTTCTTAGCATCCTCTAGCAGTGACTTTTTTAAGACCTATTTTGAACTTTTAGATTGATGCATATTTAATTTGTTATATTTAATATAGATTAGTTGTCATCCCTAGTGAAGCTTAAGTTGTCTCAGGTTGCCTTTGGAAACTGGATCTTCAGTGATTTTTCACCCAAACCTAAATGCCTTTGATAGCTTCCTTGTTATCTGGGAATAAGATATTCAAAGTTCAGCTAGTAGTTTTTCTGCCCAAGACTTGAATCAGCCATTTCTCAAGAAGCTCTGGTTCTTTTTAGTGGGAAATTGTTTTCAAGGAGATCATCTGGAAATTGGTGCACTCACTGTAACTATTGTTTGGTTTTTACTTTGCCAATGAACAGTAAATCAAATTCAAGCCTAAAAGATTTTTATCTAATCTTTTTTGTCGTATGTCTGTTTGTTTTCTTCCACACTTAGAATCTTGAGCTTCAACACTGGGGCTGATAGACTGTTCAGTAATTATTTTTTGTTACTGTTATCCTCTCACATTTCACATTCAATAATTTCAGACCAGTAGCACCAATACTGTCATCAATAATACGCTTGTTGACAGGTCTTTTTTTCTTTAGGATATATCCGACTTAAGTGTATGGTCAAATTTTCTGTTTTAAAATCACTCAACATGTAGTTGTGTCACTAAGTGTAAACATATTTGGATTCATTTGTTAAATTTTATTTCCAATGTTTGCTCTTCTCATTTTGTTTTAATATTTATTAAAAGTCATGAAAATAATGAGGCTAGCTATTAAAATGAAACAGAGACAGAAAAATTAGACTAGTAAAGAGAAGAAAAGATATGTACTTTTGTAGTTTAACATCTGTGAACTGAAAAGTGCTGTATTTAGGTTCAAGCAGCCTTCTTGCCTCTCTGTAGCTCTGAGGAAATTGAGGATGGAATGAATCCATGAAATAATTTAAAGAATTAATCATGAAATTTGCTATTTTGCTGAGTATTTTTTCAGCAGTTTTAATAAGTAGCATTTTGTGCTCGCTTCGGCAGCACATATACTAAAATAAGTAGCATTTTGCCTGATGAGAATTTTTCTTCCTTTCCCATTTTTGTTTTCTCTTTAAAAGAGAAATCCGTATCAAAGGTAATTGAAGGAAAAGAAGGAGTGATGAAATAATCTTTGCGTTATAATGCTTTGGTCTCTAATGATTTCGATTTTCCATAAATATTTTTCATCTTTCATAATTGTTTTGATATGTTACTAAATTCTTTGTATCCTTTGCTAGCCTTTGGATTCTGTGAGTATAAGGAACCGGAATCTACGCTCCGTGCGCTCAGGTTATTGCATGACCTGCAGATTGGAGAGAAGAAGCTACTTGTTAAAGTTGATGCAAAGACAAAGGCACAGCTAGATGAATGGAAAGCAAAGAAGAAAGCTTCTAATGGGGTATGTTTTCTATATTGTTTTCTGAAGGCCAACTGTGCTTTTTCAGTGTAAATGCTTCTCATTATGAATGGATCTAATACAGGGCTTCCCAAGATCATCAAGAGTGTGTTTTATATATAGTTATTTTAAGTCTTTTATCTACCCATAGTGGGTGGATGACTATTGGTTTGCTTGTTCCAGGTTGGGATGAAGGTAGTAAGGGAGGCTGGACAAGGTTACCTTGCCAGAGAAAACACTGGTACAGACTATTCCAAACAGAGCTAATTCATTAAGACAGCTTTGTAAGTAAGTACAAAATATATTTCAACCTACAAAACTGTTATTAGTTGCCCTTTAGAAGCACACAGGTTCTAAAATGAATTAAAATAAGTCTTATTACTTATATCAGGTGGTGGCTCTATTAAATGAAGCTAATGTAAAGGAAATTTTTGTATGTGTGTTGTAATATATACATTACCACTCCCTCTCAACAAAGCGAAAAATAGCTAAACCCTTAGTGTATATTTCCTTGTCTTCCCTTCCTAGTTCCTTTTGACATATCAAGCTGAATGAATCCGGAGTAGATTCATTATTACCTCTCTATCTATAAAAACAAAACAGCCTTTTTGGTCTGTTGAGGCTTTTAAGTGTTATTCAAAGTGGAAGTAGCTTTCTTAATTCTGTCACTCCTTCCTTTACAAAAACATTGTAAAAGTATTCATAAAAGCAGAACAACGTCTAAAAAAGATGTAAAATACAACCCATAATTCTATCATCATTAGTAACCACCGTAGACATTTTTGTTGCATATTCTTCCAGGCATTTTTCTCCAAGGTATAAAAGACATTAAGTGTAATTATGTCAACCTCTTGCTCATATATCCTTAATGGTTTTGAATTTCTCAAAGTGTGAAGCCTATATTCTTATCATGGCACCCTAACCTTGCTCCCATCTATCTTTCTGGCTTACTCCATCAATTCCCTTCCATGTGTCAGTCATATATTCCTACAGACTCCTTTGTGGTTTGATGTCCTTGTTGCCCATCTGAGCTCCCTGTTGAAATTCTATCCACATTTAGTTTAAATGTTGCTTGATTCACGTAACTATCATGAGTCCTACCCTTGATTCCTCTCAGGCAGAGTTAAATCCTTTCTTTTTATATAAAGCAGGATTTTACTGGTGTGTCAGTCTGCTTTGTAGTGTATTTTGTTTGTGTCGCTCTTTCATACCTTCTTATCCCATTTTCATTCTCAAATCCTACATTCACTGATTGTAAGGTAGGGCAATAAGTTCACAAACTATTTTTTCATCCTGTACCTCCACAGAACCTGGGTCAGAGTCTTTCTTGCCCGTGATGAGAATGGGGTGAACATTTATTGTAACAGTTGCATTTATGTTGCTCACCTGATCATCTTTACTGTCTTGACCTAGCTGTATAAGGAATTAATACAATTTACACTCCAGAGAAATTGCATTTTATTTCATATCAGCACTACTGTCTGTCGTACCCCTAAAACCTTAAAAAAGCCAACGGTCTTAGATTTTCCTTGCTGGGATTCATATTTAAAATAAAGCATGGATACAATGCTTTCAGAGTTTTTTATGTAATTCCCCTGGACTCATTATTGTACTCTGCTTGGTCATTTGTGAGGTGGTTTAAATTGTGGCATTTGCAAATGGTGTGCTTCGATCATAAAGTAAATCACTTCACTGTGTGTTTATATACATGAGGAAGTGTATAATTATGTGACTTCATTTTGTAATCACTGTTAGTAAGCGGAATCACAGTTGATATCTGTTTACATTTTTCCTCAAGAATGGACTTGAAGCCACTTCTAATAAAAATGGAGCAGTTATTTCAGAAAAATGAAATTTAAAAAATTAGCAAACCTGACTTCTGGGTGCATTTGGCGTGGTTTCCAGAGGTATTGAAGTCATAAGACAAACATGGCATACTTTTGCAGAGTTGTTGATTTTGCTCAACAGTACTAGTAAAATGAAGATGAATCATTCTATCAGATAAAAATTTATTTTCAAACAAGTAAATACATTGTCATGATTTTTCAGGGCAAATGTGAAAGTGTATTTGTTTATCTTTTATTGTTGATTTGTTGGAGAAATTTAGAAAATAGTGATTTGAAGTAGATGATATGAGAATGAGATATTGAGAAACATATGTGGTACTTCATCCATTTTCCTGATTCCCAGGCAGAAGAAAGAACACGATTAGTTATATAGTTCTCTGATTTAAAAAGAACCACAAATTTGTCTAGAAAGATGTTTTTCCTGATCCAGAATTTTAACAGGAATTATGTGGCTTGGTTAGTAGTGCTGTTAAAAGCTTTTACTTAGATTTTGCAGAATCTGTAGAAAGAACTTTTTTACCTTAAGTAAAATTATTTCATTTGAGGTAGCAACACTGATCTTAGTACTTATCCTGTTGTTTTACCTCTTGTTCAGTAGTAGCTGTTTAGGACTAGAGATATCTGCTTAATCATCAGAAATAGTGCTTGTTTACCACACATTCAAAATTGCTTCCAAGTATTGAATGTACAAATAACCTTTGGAAAGAGCTGCCTACTTTATGCTTTTTAATTGAGGACAGATCAGATACTGTAGGTAGGAACACCTCACGTTTTTGTCTGGAAATTAGTGTGAGTGTGGTGGAACCTACATTTTTTCAAAAGAGAGAGCTCTACATTTGCTTAGTTCCCAAAGTTCTTGTTTTGGACTCTAGAGGTCAGTGCCAAAGAGTAAGCCAAGTGGAGTTTCTACCTAACTCTCCAACTAGTAGCTTTACTATAAAAGCTTTTGATTTCTCTGAAAAGAGCCAAATAGTTGGGACATGTAAACATCTCAGATATTCAGTCTGTTTCTTTGATCCTTTTGTTCATTACTGCACTGTTGAACCCTTCACTTTTTGTTGCTCAGTATACTTTCTGTTTCTGAAGTGGAAGGAAAAATGAAGTCAGGAAGTTGTCTGTGGTTCAGGACCCAGAAGTAGAGTTTAAGTTGAAACTGAAATTAACTTTTCCTCCCAAGACATATATTGTCATTTTTGTTTTTCTTACATTAACAATTGCTTAGATGGGGCTCATAAGCTTTCATTCTAAAAAATGCACATTTTTCTATAGATCAAGGGGTGGTAGTCATTTATAATGTAGTGTGAACTAGTTCATTCCAAATGTTTTACTTATGTTTAGCTATATTAATATTTAAATCTTAGGATGAGTGGTGGTAGGGAATTTAGGGGCTATGAATATTTTTAGATGAATAAGGCTTTGGATTTGTAACTCCACCTCTGTCCTCATGTTTAAAAGAGCATGGAGATGTAGAGGGTTCATAGAAAGAAATTGAGAATGTAGGTAAAATGCTAAAGACAGATTGGACTTTGTCTCATGAGGTTTATTTTCATAATAAAGAATTTAGATCTCAGCAGCTGAGGGTTATAAAAATCATTGTATGTGTCTTCAGGACCTGAGGTTTCAGTGACAGGTTACTGATGGTTTAATTCTTTTCCTTATAAAACTTTTGAAGAATGAGAGTATTGCTGAAGGGATTTTAATGAAAGCTGCATAAAGACCTTATTGTTACGTATCATTGATATAGAATAAGAGAGGACCGTATCACCAAATTTTAGTTTACAATTTAGTTTACAATTTTCTTTATTATGAAAATAATTTGGTAATATAAACAATTACTCTCCTTGGTTAAAGCATTGTATCTTTGTCCAAGATGCCAAGTAGATAGTAGGCTATAAGAAAATGAGATGAAGAAGTAGGTTTGAGAAAGTAAAGAACTCAAGAGTGGTTAGTTACCACATTTAAGGACTTACATGAACATTAGCTGTATCATAACCTCTATCTGTGTCTGTTACCCTTCTTCCTCTCTTACATTGTTAAAATACTTAAGGGAAAGTTATTTCTTTAATTTTGAATTTTTAACCATCTAACATAGTGTCTTCCATATAGTAAACTCAATAATTTGAGCAAATTAAGAAATAAATGCACGCTGAAGAAGTATCCACTGGGGATAGGTTTCAGAATGCTGGTTGTTATGAAAGCTCGGCTCAGTTACATGAAGTAGCCACAAGGCATGACACTTATCTTGAAGAGAGTTTGGAGCATTGTGACCAAGAGCCAGCATTTGTCCAGAAAAGCAGAATTCTTGTTTGTATCTGAAAATTTGCACAATACATGTTTACTAAGTATGTATATAGTTTTAAGTGAAAAAAGTTTTTTGTGTACATAAATCTTTATGTTTATTTTCTTTGTCATACTTTTCTGTTGCTTCATTGTCATACTTTTCCTCCTTTCCAAGTTTTAAGAAGAGAAGAGAGTAATTAAATTGTCTGGAGTTTGAGGTCATTCTCTAAATCTTGTCATTTGAAGTTGGATTAATTACTTAACTAGGAGCTTTAAAATAAAACAGAAATAAGAACAGTAGGATAATGTTTTTTTTTTCCCCACATGGACACAGGTAACAATTTAGACTTTGTTTAAAAAATAGTAAGTCTTGGGAAAGGATTCCCTGGTGGTCCGGTGATTAAAACAGTGCCCTTTGACTGCTGAGGGGGCCTGGGTTTAATCTCTGATTTAGGAAACTAAGATTCCCACAAGCCTTGTGACCCACCCTCTTCACCCCAGCACCATAGTCTGTCACTTATTTGTGAGAAGTAGTACAACATGAATTTGTTTCTATTTTTCATTATGTTACATTCACAAGTCATGGGGAGAGAGATACTCATATTTAGAGTTGATTCCTTTTTAGTTACGAGTTTTTTAAATGCTATTCCCACATTGCAGAAAGCAGAGGGGAAAAAGAGAAGCCATCATTTCAGCTCCTGGTCTTCCTTATGTTTTATGTTTTGGCTGTCATACTGCTACTACTACTACTAAGTCACTTCAGTTGTGTCTGACTCTGTGTGACCCCATAGATGGCAGCCTAGATGCAACCCCATAGATGACCCCATAGTAAGGCTCCGCCATCCCTGGGATTCTCCAGGCAAGAATACTCGAGTGGGTTGCCATTTCCTTCTCCAATGCATGAAAGTGAAAAGTCAAAAAGTGAAGTCACTTCAGTCATGTCTGACTCTGTGTGACCCCATAGATGGCAGCCTACCAGGCTCCTCCATCCATGGGATTTTCCAGGCAAGAGTACTGGAGTGGGGTGCCATTGCCTTCTCCGGTGGCTATCATAGGTACATAAAATTGTATTTTGCTTTTTCAACATAATTAAGTTTTCAACGCTAGAATGAGTTACTCAGTAAATATCATTAACTTGTGCAAGTATTGAGAAAGAGGATCTGAAAAATTGTGAAAGCTTTTCAGATGTGTAGTGTGCTAACCATGTGATTAAGTCTTTCTGTTGCTAGTTAGGGATCAGAATGTTAGATACCAAGGGACCAAAGAAAAGAAAATGATAGAGTACAATATATCTAAGGAAAAAAACGTAAAACAAATACAGTTTAGTTTTGTGAAGTTGGGAGTAAAGCTAAGGCTGCATTTAATAGGACTACAGAGATGTTTTGGAGAAAACATGTTTGTTTGTTTTGTGTACTAACTTGTTTTGAGTGATTTTGATTTTCTTGTTTGATTTTTTCCCCCACTTTCCCATCTTCTGAATCTGCCTTGTTGTTGTTGTTTTAAGAATGCCAGGCCAGAAACTGTCACTAATGATGACGAAGAAGCCTTAGATGAAGAAACAAAGAGAAGAGATCAGATGATCAAAGGGGCCATTGAAGTTTTAATACGGGAATACTCCAGTGAGCTCAATGCCCCCTCACAAGAATCTGACTCTCATCCCAGGAAGAAGAAGAAGGAAAAGAAGGAGGACGTATGTGTTACTGGTTTATGCCAGCAGAATCATTTCTATAATTTACATTTGTGCTTTCATTATATTCCAACTTATGAGGGGAAAATAGAATGACTGGCATTTATAACAATATACTGTTAAGGCTAATTGACCATGTTTTATCTTCCTTTTTTTTTTTTTTTTAAACCAAAAGCATTCCTGTTTTTACAGTTTTGAAATGCAGTGACATGGAAGCTTGTGTTTATTTGTGGATTCATTAAGTAAGGGGGGAAAAGGACAAACTTGAGTGATGGATAGAAATTAATATTAAGGAATAAAGTTTTTTCCCCCCCCTTTTGCCACAGAAGAGCTGGCCTTGTTTTGCCTTACTCCCTAATTATTTTTCTCTGTTCCAATCGGGATACCAGATCTTGTTCACTGAAGATTTTGACCCATTTTCAATTTTCTTAGCCACTTTCCCTTATAAGCCATGTTTCCTTTCACTCCATCAGCAGTAATGCTGTTGGCCTTCTAAATGGAGTACTATGAAAGACCAACACAGATGAAAACTCCTCTCCAGTATTGTATTATCACCCACTTTTGTCAGTCTAAGCTAATTGAACAGTAGGGAGTGCAGGTTGAAAGAAAATATTTGATTTTCTTGGTTACTTTTATTTGGATATACTTAACAGAAATTATGGGGAGAGTTCTTTAAACATACTGGAGGTATAGTATATGAATGGATTGTATATGCCCTGGAAAAGTAGTACTGTAAACATTGTGAATTAATATCAAGGCATTTTCACAGTTCATGCTGTTCTGGATTTCATTGCCTTATTAAGCCATTATCAGCTTTCTTTCTGATACATCAGATACATTTTTATTATTGGCTGCTTCTTGCTTCTTTGGCCATAAAAAGCTGTCTAGTGACGTGCCAATCATTGAAAATGGTAACTGGTAGGAGTCCATCAGGTATAGGGTAATAGAGACCTGTAGAGTTTGTTCTTCCTCTTTCCCCTTTAATGGCAAAGGAGAAAGTACCTAGACACCTTCATTTGAAATGGTTTGCAGTGAGAGAATCAAAAATTCTGCTCTGTGGCAAGAATTATTGGGTAAACTTTGTTGTTTTGATTGTTCCCTCCCTCTTAGAAAGGATGAATAAAGTCTCACATTGCTAGTGTGAGATCCTCTTTATTCCCCTGATTGGGGGTGTTGGAAGGGGTGGAAGTGGTAGGTGATAGATTGAGTGAAATCTCTTTTGTTATCAAGTAATTTAAAATCAAGAAAGTGTTACAGAAATCTGACATTGCTTATAGTGTAAACATATAGAAAATTGTTTTTCAGAGTCATATGAACTGTTTGTTTTAATCTTTGTGGATTTTTTCGCAGATCTTCCGCAGATTTCCCGTGGCCCCACTGATCCCTTATCCACTCATCACTAAGGTTCGTTTACATCTGTAAAGTAGTAAGCCTCCAACTAAAATGAATAAATTTAAAAAAAAAGTTTACTGCTACTTGCCAGATGTGTGATTCTTGTCTTCTTTACTATTTAACTTAGATTTGTTACATATAAGGTCTCTTTAATTTACTCCTGTGCTTTGTAAAGCCTGTACAGAATATCTAGCCTTTAATTTCTATTTGTATCAATATAGATTGATCTTTATGCATTCCTACATGTCCCCCCTGTTTTTTAGGAGGATATAAATGCTATAGAAATGGAAGAAGACAAGAGAGACCTGATATCTCGAGAGATCAGCAAATTCAGAGACACACACAAGGTAGTATTCTTGTTTTTTCACTTGATACCAGTCTAGACTTTTTACAGAATCCAAAGCAAACAGACAAAGAAAAAAAAAATCAACCTTACAGTAGAATATGATTTTAAATGCTTTTTTGTCTAGGTTTAATTTATACTTAGATAGAAACAAAGAAACAGAAGACCAGTGCCATATTAGAGTAGTCCTTAGCATATTGTATGTAGATTTCTCAGTTACTGACTACTCTGCAGTCATCTCACTTTAATATGAATAAAAGCTAGTTTTATTTTTAGATTTCAACATAAACATCAAGGACAGATTTAAACAATTCAAGGGGGCAGCAGAATAACATACACTGTAGTGTATTTCTGGGGGCAGTTATTTAACTGAATCTTAGGAAAACCTTTTCTTTAGAGCTGAGATTAAAATTTAAGATTATATTTGTGTAGATTTAAGTTGAGAGGGGGAGATTTTAAAAAGTAGGTCAGTGGTTACCAGACTTACCAAATTTTAGATGCATGGAAGAACTGTAAATTCCCATAAAGCTAATCTATTCATTGACCCCCACCATTATGATAGAGATCATATGGTGACTAATGCAAGATGAAACTCTCAGCTTGGAAAGTAACAAGGAATAGGATGTAAGTATGAGCTTCTGTTTTTTATTATATTTATGGATGCCCCCTCAGAAAAATATGCAAAGGGGTAACTGGCTTGGAAATGGATATTTATGCATAGTAAATCCCACTCACGAATTTTGCCTATTGAAAGCTTCTCTCAATGACAGTGCATCTGTGAATGTTCGCTGGTATTGAAGGTGATGCTTACAGACAGTGAAATGCAAACACTGCATGAAATGTATTTTGATGCTGGAGATAATAAGATGTTACTGGCTCTTACTCCTAAGATTGAGTGACCTTTAACTCAGTGAGATGTTAAGTGTTCATTTTTTATTTTATTTAATCTTATTTTTTTCTTATAGCTTTCAAATCCCTTATTGACAGTTAATGTCATAGAATCAATGCTGCTGAACACATTATCCTGATGCTGAGCCTTAGCTCACATACACAGGACTTTTTCAGGAAATAAGTATGTCTAAAAGCACAAATGTAGATTTCCCAATTTAGAGTTAAAAAGTTAGTCTGTGGGAAGTAATTTTAGAGGTATATTAGGTTCAGTACTCAAATTCAGGGTCTGTGTAAGCTTGAAAGCGGTATACAGTGTGTGTGTGTGTGTGTGTGTGTGTGTGTGTGTGTGTGTGTGGTTTGCCCCCCTTTTGTTGTTATTTGTTAAATCCTGTCATGTCACTGGTAAAGTATGAAGAAATAAGTTTTAAAAAATTGATTGCAAAGATATTTGCTTCAGAGTTTGAGAAGCTGTCAGGCCTTTGACTGCCTTACATGTATTTCACTGTGGGGAGAGAATGTTTTGAATTTCCAAAATGTGCTTTAAAAGTAAAATCAAAGTGAAAAGGAAAAGCCTTTCTTTTTAT
Source organism: Neotragus moschatus (assembly GCA_006410615.1). Lineage (NCBI taxonomy): Eukaryota > Metazoa > Chordata > Mammalia > Artiodactyla > Bovidae > Neotragus > Neotragus moschatus. The sequence goes on along the minus strand of SJYA01001474.1, from coordinate 1,629,286 downwards.
TGGGTGGTACGGTTAAAAGGGATATTTGAAACTCCAGTAACAAAAATTGAGCTCAGTGAACCTTTGCATGTTTTGGTATGAGTTTATTAAATAACCACAGACTGTCAGGGTATCAGCGTGGCAGGGGGCGTCCATTTACAGCACGGACGAGTCTGAAGAGAGAATAAGGTAAGATTTATGTTTTGTTTTTTTTTCTGTCCTTTCCTCTTCATTATTTCACTACTTTCTAAATCTTTTTAGATTCACTTCATTTTTTCTTTCTCCAGTCTTTCTGTTAAAAAAATACATATATGTATGTGTATGTGTACCTACTTACTGCATATATATTATATAATCTCTTAGAATTGTGTTTAGTATGGACCAGATTCACTCACTTTTTCATTTACTTAGAAGAAAACTTTTGAAATGAGTTCTGAAACAAATTATTATTTAATTAATTGGAACTAGACATTTCAGAAATAAGTGATATAGTGATTAAGCAAAAGTAGAACAATTGAGGGAATCTACCCAAAAAATTATTATTGGAAGAGCTAAAATAATCTGTAAGTATTATCTCAGAAATAAACAAATTTCTTTTAAGTGTATGATACTGAGGTAAGTTTCATATAGTATAGCCTCATTTTATGATACATTCTAAAAATTTCATCAAATGACTGTTTCAGAAATTAGAATTTGCCCATTTAAATAGCTTACAGTTTCTGTCCTCTTTCTGCCATTTCTTTTCTCTTCTCTTTGTAATTTCAATGTATTCAGTATTGGCTTTGCCTCCATTCCATTTTGATATAGACTGGCACCATAGCTGAATATATTGACTTCTCTTGCATTAGCTTTTCTTTCATAATCCTCTATCAGTTCTCTGATCCATGAGCGAGAGAAAAAGAGTATAACAGGTAAGATTGCTTTTTTAAAGTTGTTTTAAATGCTTTACATGACTGAGAAAAGAAAAAAATGCACATTTTATTGTTGTAATTTAAATTTCATTTCTATGACACTAAACATGAAAACAGAGGAAAAATGTGTTTTGTTTTTGTTTTGTTTTCCCTGTTTGGGTTTTTTTTCCCCCTGAGTTTGTGTAGAAACTGTGTGGTACACTGGTAATCTTGTCAGGGTACAAACTTGGTCTGACTTTGTTATTTGGTTTATTTGTGAACCATGTACTTGCTCTTCCTCCCAGAAGCATAGCTTATAGGCAAGGTTAATCCAGTGTTGGCGATCCATGTCCTAGCACAGCATCTGTAAGTTAATATGCAATCATTCCTTCCAAGGATGGATTTATCACTGTTGATATATTTCATTGTCTTATAGGCATAATGGATATAAATATATTGCTTTAAAATTAAGCCAGAAATTTTATTAAATTAAAATACTATGTTTATGTACCTTTCTGCTTGAAGTGAGTGATTTTCAGACTTTTTGTATTTGGTGGGCTGTCCATCTTGTAATGGTGGGAGTAAATGTTGCCATACGTGATAGGGCAGATAATGGCTGAATTCACCTTGTCTTTTGGAGGGTGGGCAAATCAGAGGGCTGAAGACTAGTTGCATTCCAATGACCTTACTCTCTTCCCCCACCTTTCCCTTTCAAACACTTAACTAATAATCTTTAGGTAATGTCTGGGGTTATAGTTAGCAATAGTTACCCCACTGATGTAAAGAAATTCATAATGGGGGGGGAATTACATGTTAGCCAAGTGATTGTATTTCTAGAAATTATTACAAACCATCACATTCCTCACGGTCATTTTAGTTTCTACATAAGTCATTGATGGTCAGCCACACTTGACACAATCTCCCAGCATCCAAGATTGGAGATTCCTGGTCTATGTAGAGTATATGGTTTTGCACGAAATCTCTCTAGGCTTGTAATTGCTTCAGTTTAATTTGTCAAATAAAACCTCTAGTATTTGAATGTTGAAGTACCAGTGGTTTGGTTTTGTTACTGTTGTTCCCAGTATTGGGCATTGCGCCGGGAAAAGTCTGAATATTGGAGCTATAGAGTTAACTCTAAAAGTACTTTTATTGGTTTCTAGAAACTGGAAGAAGAGAAAGGCAAAAAGGAAAAAGAAAGACAGGAAATTGAGAAAGAACGGAGAGAAAGAGAGAGGGAGCGTGAAAGGGAACGAGAAAGGCGAGAACGGGAACGAGAAAGGGAAAGAGAACGTGAACGAGAAAAGGAGAAGGAACGGGAGCGGGAACGAGAACGGGATAGGGACCGTGACCGGACGAAAGAGAGAGATCGGGACCGTGATCGAGAGCGAGATCGGGACCGCGATCGAGAACGGAGCTCAGATCGGAACAAGGATCGGAGTCGATCAAGGTAAGGCTGTATGAAGTTACTGTGTGCCTAATAGCTTTAATAGAATTACAGGTTAGTACTCTGGGGCCCTTTACATTGATGTGATGAGAGAATTTCATGGGCCACAGAGCATGCCTGGCTTGCTGTCTCACACACGTGTGAAATATTGGTTAAATTAACAGTTTTCAACTTTGGGTTAGTTTCTGTGTGAAGCCAGGTTTTACTCAGATCTGGAATACACCAGTCGTTCTCCCAGTGTTTTGGATAGGCATGATTCCCTTAGTCAGTGGGCGTTGTTTTTAGTCACTAACTGAGGTCTCCTGTGTGGAAAATCAGCTCTAGTTGCACTGCTTTTAGTTCCTGGTGTTTATTTGGTCCCATAAACCACTGGTTGGTCACACCTTACCTCCCAGACAAGTTTTTTCTTGATGGTTCCTAGTGATTTCACTTTTGTTTTACTTAAAATTTTCTCATTGTCTAGATTTCCTATGGGCTATCATCTCCAATTCTTCAGGAATGAGAGAGAGCAAAAATGAACAAAGAGAAGGGAGTGAGTAGAAGGAAGCAGCAGAAAAAGGGAAGAGAGGACAGTTCCCTTTTTTCCCAAGCTAGTTTTCATATATACATTATTGTTGAGATATTCCACTTAATTGTAGCTGAAACAAAGTCCACCAGTTACTGAAATTCAGTGCTTTTTAATCTGTAGTGGGCATTAAATTCCTTCCTCCCCTGGAATAGCCATCATTCTCTTGAATAACCACTGTTAAGATTTGACATGTATAAAATCATGGTTTTATACTCTTACTAAGGTATATTGTTTCATATATACATGTGTTTGTATTTGATTAGAATCCATGACATCACAAATCTACTGTTTGGTTTTATCCCTCTGAATTAAATGCATGAGAACTTCTTACTGCTGAAAGGTGTACAGTTAACTCTTGAACAATGCTGGGGTTAGGAGTGTCAACTCTGTGCAGTCAGAAATCTGAGTATAACTTTACAGATGGCCATCTGTATACATAGTTTTTGTTTCTGGTTCTGTGTCCATGGACTTGACCCACCTCGGATTGTGTAGTATTGTAGTACCTATGGCTGAGAAAACACCACTTATAAATATGTATGTGCATGCTCAGTCGTGTGTGATTCTTTGTGACTCCATGGACTGTAGCCCACTAGGCTGCTTTGTCCTTGGGATTATCCCAGCAGAAATACTTGCTGACCCAAGGATAAAACCCAAGTCTTCTGTGACTCTGGCATTGGTAGGTGGATTCTTAGACACTGAGCCACCTGAGAAGCCCCCATAAATAAGTGGACCTGTACAACTCAAACCGATGTTATTCAGGAGTCAGCTGCAGTTCTGGTTTATGCATGCAGCATGCCAGAATGCTCTTTGCTTCACACTGTTGCCATTGTCTGTATTGACTTGATCACTACTGAAGTTGACTATCTTGTGTCATGTTCATCGGGCCTTAGTATTTTTCTTATTTCGGATTTTTTTTGTTTGTTTGTTTTCTGAGATACTGATAAGCATTAACATCGAGTTTAGAATGCAGTTCAGAATTTGGGGCTAGAATTATATTCTATGTCTTCTTGCTTGTATGAGGAGTTTACAGTTCTGCAGAAACCAAATGCTAAATTCTAGCTTGTGAATTTGTCTCTTATTTCATATTGTCCTCCTTTCTCTTGGTTTCTGAAAGAAAACACAGAGGAAACTGACAGATTTTTACAATCTTTTATGTAGAGAAAAGAGCAGAGATCGTGAAAGGGAACGGGAGAGGGAAAGAGAAAGAGAGAGAGAACGGGAACGAGAACGGGAACGTGAACGAGAGAGAGAGCGAGAAAGGGAACGGGAGCGTGAGCGAGAGAAAGACAAGAAGCGAGATCGAGAAGAAGATGAAGAGGATGCCTATGAGCGGAGAAAACTTGAAAGAAAGCTCCGAGAGAAAGAGGCTGCCTATCAAGAGGTAAGTTGAGGGAGTGCTTTTATTTGTAAAAGTTGGTACTTAGTAGGTTAGTCAAAAATTTCAGAACCTTTTGTTTACATTTTTAAAACCTTTGACAATTTCTCTTTTTAGCGCCTTAAGAATTGGGAAATCAGAGAACGAAAGAAAACTCGAGAATATGAAAAAGAGGCTGAAAGAGAAGAAGAAAGAAGAAGAGAAATGGTAATTTTCTTGTTTAAAAATAAGTGATTTTTCAGATAAAAGATCAAATCATTTAAGTAGAAGTGACTTTATAATTAAAAAGTATCATCTTACAAAAAATCTGAGCTCCAATATAAGTAATATTTCAAGTGAAGTTGAGACAGTTTCAGTACACCAAGATGTTTCTTCCTCCTAGTAAACCTGTTATAGAATAATGTATAAAATGAGGATTTGTAGAACTTTGTTTGATTAAATATCTGCACCATTTTCTAATTTGAAGAGGGTTTTAGAGGCTTTGATACTCTGTATTGGTGTAGTATATATATGGGTGAAGGAAACAGTCTTTCGAGAAGATCTGTTATTAGAAATCAAAATTACTGACTTGAGTGTATGGCACTTATGAGTTATTGTTTTTCCTTATGTTACTATATTATCCTTCCTTTTAACTAGATGATAATAATGAATCTTATTTTTTGCATTTACACTATTTGATAAACTAATAGTGAAGCAATTGACATAGGTTAATGAAGTAAAATGATGAAAAGATACTATATTTTATCATAGTATTTGCTTCTGTAGTATGTTCCATATGTTCTGTCTTTGCCAGAGATTCAATCTGTCTTTCTAGAGAAAGGTTTCCTATTATTTTTTGTTGGGAAGCTTAAAAAAAAAAATCTCCAGTTAGAAAATAGTTAACTTGTCGATTGAAAAATGTTCAAAGAACTAAAGTATGTAGTATAAAAAGTGAAAGTTTGTATTCCTCATGAGAGGTGACTTAGGTTAATATTTTAGTACATACCTATGGATCTTTTTTTTTTTTTTTTTTTTTTTTTTTTTTAGATATTTGTAAATACGGTCATTACTGCCTGGCACTCTACTTGTATTCATTTGGCAGATTTTGTGTTAAGTCCTGGGTGTATAGAAATAACTAATACTTTGTACTCTTTAAACAATTGGATAGTATTGTCAGAGAGATGAAGTAGTTACTGTATTGTGTGCGTGACTGTTTTGAGGTATGATAAAAGTGTGTTCACAATATTTTGGGAGGGGAGTACAGAGAAAGTGATTAATTTTGTCTGTGGGAAGGAGTTGGTCATGAATAGATGGTTAGATTGGGGAAGTGTGGGTGTGGGTGTGTGTTGAGGGGGTAGTCTTTACAGTGATAACATTTGAACTGGATGAAATTATTAATGTTTTACTGTAGGCAGGAATCTACATCTGCTTTTCATATAGGTATAATAGTTGTTGGGCTTCCCAGGTGGTGCTAGTTGTAAAGAGCCCACCTGCCAATGCAGAAGATGTAAGAGACGAAGGTTCCATCCTGGGTGGGGAAGATTCCCTGGAGGAAGGCTTGGCAGCCCACTTGCCTGGAGAATCCCCATAGACAGAGGAGTTGGCAGGCTACAGTCCATAGGGTCACAAAGAGTCAGATGTGACTAAAGCGACTTAGCACACACATAAAAGCTGTTAATATAAGAGAGATGTAGGTTATACATACTAATTTTAACATTTTTATATCTATATATAATGATTAAATATTTCTGTGAAATATAATAGAGTTGTATTTAAAATTCCAAAAATAAGAGCAAAGAATTTCTGTACTTTCATGTTTTGTGTACTCAGTCTGGCATTACCTTTAGATTGATATATAAACATGATTTAAAATTTTAATCCTTCATTTCATAAAAACTACGACTTGTACTGTCATCTACCTGTAAATGAAAGTGTAAAATATTTTTGTCCAGTTATATTCAATAAGATAACTTTTAGTTTTCTTGGTATGCTCAGGTTTCATTAGAAAAAAAATTATATGAGGATTATAATATATAGAGAAAATTTATTGTAGCATACTCTGTGGTTTCCATTTCATAGATAAGTTCTAAATCTGATTTGCTTTTTAAAAAATTTTTACTTATTTTTAATTATTTTTGGCTGTGATGGGTCTTTGTTGCTGCTCATGGACTTGGTTGCTCCATGGTGTGTTGGATCTTCCTGGACCAGGAATAAAATCTATGTCCCATGTATTGCAAGGCAGGTTCTTAATCACTGGACCATGAGGGAAGCCCTGATTTGCTTTCAAGAATAGAAGATTTTAAAAATCTAATGTTATTTACATTTAATATATGAAGTTTATGAGAATTGAAAAAAGTTCAAGTGGTATGGATAAGAAAAATTTGTTCCCAAGAAAGGGGGAAATGTAATTTAAATTGCTTTTATATTAATTTTCCACACTTTGTCCTTCATTTCTTCAAAGGCAAAAGAAGCGAAACGACTGAAAGAATTCTTAGAAGACTATGATGATGATAGAGATGATCCCAAATATTACAGGTGACGAAACCTTGCTTTATGAACTCTATCAGTTTATTATTCGCTGTATTTTTTGCACTAGAGTACAAGTTCACTCAGTGGAGTGAGAAAGAAAAATCTTTGAATTCATCTTGTAGTTATCCCTGTAGTCGATAATGCTGTTTTCCAGGGGTTGGGGCCTGTTGCAAAAGAATTGACAATTCTATGGATCTTCTTTGGAAGGAAGTTCATAATAGTATTATAACAGATGAACTTTTCTTTATGCATTTTAAAGAACTTCAGTTTTTGTAGCAGATTTTAACATGCCTTCATGATTATCTAAGGGGGTCTAGAAATTTTTGTCTTCAAGGATTTCTAGAGTGCTACGTAGTAATCTGATTCCCCCCTCTCCCACCCAGTTACTTTACTATTACCATGTGAGATTTGTGAAGCCTGTCTTTTCTCATCTCTTCCCATGGCTTTTCTCTACTTCTCTCATTCTTCTAACACTTACGGCACATGGTGAAATTGTTTGCTTTGTTCTGTTCCTTCCACTCCAGACTACCATTTCCCTAAGGTTATGGGCATTGTTTTGATTTTTTTCTTTTCACTTTCCTGAAAGAATCTAGGCAGATAGTGAATGGATTTAATATGTATAATTTAATACACTGTAGGCAAAATAATCAAAACATTGGAGTAACACCTTATATTGAAAGAATGCCAAGGGTTTGACTTTGTAGAAAAAGCAAAATACTGAATCATAAATAGCAGTACATTATTTCTGAGATGTAATAAAGTGTTAGATAGAACCTCTGTTTTCTCTCAGTTATGGCTTGCTTCCTTCTGTGATTTTTTTTTTTTTCCCCCACAAGGAGAGGAACTGATTTAAATTGAACATGCATCACTTCTTGGCCTTTTGGCTAAGATTAAGTGTAAACTGAACACACAAAACTATTATTAGGGATATTACTACTCCTTGTATTAATGTTTCACAATTTGGCATCCAAGAAAACAAATTATGTGTTAACAGAGTTTCCCTGTGGAATAAATATAAAATGAGCACATTCTTCCCTCAGAAAGCTACTTTTTTTTTTTTAAGCCTGCTTCAGATACGCATTTAGAATGACTTCATTCTGAGGCATGGTGATATGTGACAAGACAGTACTTACTTATTAAGCATTAACCTGTAGGGAGCAAGCTGTCTTGGGTGTTTTACAGATAGAGAGCATTAAGACAGTCCAGTCTCTTAGAATGCGGCTTTTAGTATGGAAAGAAATTGCTTTTGGAGATACTGTGTGTAGTGGTTGTTGACCTTGAGTATTAAGTAAGGACTCTTGTGATATGCTTTTGCAGAGGAAGTGCTCTTCAGAAAAGATTGCGTGATAGGGAAAAGGAAATGGAAGCAGATGAACGGGATAGGAAGAGAGAGAAGGAAGAGCTGGAGGAAATCAGACAGCGCCTTCTGGCAGAAGGGCACCCGGATCCAGATGCAGAGCTCCAGCGGGTAAGATATATCCGAAATAGTGTTCTTTTAAGACTCACGTCATTTTAAGCCAGCCAGCTGTGATGGAGTTTACTTTATAAGGGAAATGTTTATTTTCCATGCATCTTGCTATTTTGGGGGAAGATATTAGTACTTTTTATTATGCAAGTCGTCGACATTAGTTGATTTACAGCATTATTTTCAGCATCTTCCATATGTCTTATTCCTTTATTTCTGTGAAGTGTTAACTTGTTAAGTGAATGTCTTTTAATGTAACTGTATTTACGAACCTGTCCTTCCCTATATGTCACCTAATAGTAACTTTTGTAGTTCTCTTGTTGCCACCTTAAATACTTTGATTTCAAAATAAAGATGTTTTCGTGAACAGCTTGTCATTTAAAAGGGAAAAAGGAAAACCCTGTCATAGGACATGGCATACCAATTCTTGCTTTTAAGAATAGTATGTCATATTAGAAAAGTTTTTACTCTTAGTGTATCATGAATCTAATACTGGAAATTCTTCATGTCAACTTAAAACAAAAATCTGTTATGTGCTATTAACAGAAACCTTGTCGTCATACATGTCCGTTTTATTTTTCACAATGAAATAGTATTTTTTCTGTTAATTAAGTACTTACATGAGTAAATAGAAACTTTAGACAACATAGAAGCCAGTAATGAAAAAGTGATTTCTTATCAGCCAGTTATAATCATTTTAAGTGTCTGGTTATTTTTAAAATGTTTTCACACATGTATACATATACCACCCCCTCCCCCCACCACACGCACATAAGCTTTGTAAATGGGAATATAAAGCTGTTTTCTAATTATGTGGTGTTTTCTAATGTACTTTTTTTTATTTTTAAATTTTTATTGAAGTATGGTTCATACACAGTATTATATTAGTTTCAGGTGTTTAGCAATTTGATGTTTATTATACATTATGAATTGATAACATCTAGTAACCAAGTAACCACCTGTCACCAAACCAATATTGTTATTATAACAATATTGACTATATGCCTTATGGTGTATGTTATGTTCCCCATAAGTTTTTTTAATGACTAAAAGTTTGCACCTCTTAATCCCCTTCACCTATTTTGCCTTGATCGCCTCTGGCAGCCACCAGCTTGTTGTCTATATGTGTGAGTCTGTTTTGTTTTCTAATGTGCTTTTGCATCAGGTGTAATCTACACAGAATTTCTCTAGTTTCAGCTCATGTATCTTTTATCTATTTATGGCTGTGCTGGGCTTTCTCTAGTTGTGGTGAGTGGGGGCTACTCTTCAGTTGGGGTGTGCAGTTTTCTTGTTTTGGTGACTTCCCATTGTGGATCGTGGGCTCTAGGTCACATGGGCTTAGTTGCCCCTTGGCATGTGGGTTCTTAGTTCCTGAACCAGGTACTGAACTCATGTCTCCTGCATTAGCAGGCAGATTCTTTTTTGTTCTTTCTGTTAAACAGTGATTTTATTGCTTTAGTACAATATACAAATTTATGCAACCAGGGCAGAGGCTGTGGATGACTTGTATTTCCAATTGGAGGGTAGGACTCGTTTCGTCTTGTAGTATCGAGCCAACTAGTGAATACGCCTCTCAATCAGAATCAGACAGAATTTAGCATCTTTATCCTTTCGGTTCCTCTCAAGATGCTTTCGAACAGTAACAGCTTTCTTAATTAAATGATAGAGATACTCAGGGAGATCGGGAGCAAGTCCTTTGGACTTAAAGAATTCTCAAGATTTTGTTGCCTGTCACAAAACGTACTTGTGCAACACCATGAGAGTCTCTCAGGATCACACTGATCTGTGAGGGAGTCAGGCCCTTCTTGGCCAGGTCCTTCACATCTTCAGAAGCGAGCTTCAGCCACGTAGGGACGGCAGTGGTAGGGCAGAGCCAACTGGGACAGGCCCTTCCCGGGAGCGTGCATACGACCCATGATGGTGACAGTGTGGTAGCAAAAGGAGAGAGAGAGTGGGAGAGCCCAGCAGGCAGATTCTTAACCATTGGACCATCAGGGAAGCCCTGCTCATGTGTCTTTTTTTCTGTACCTTCATCATCATGACAGTATTTTTAGTATTTTAAATCCTTACCATTGTGACTTTTAGGTTGACGAATGTTACTATGTTTTAATTCTCTAAGTACCAGTGAGTTTGAATGGCATGCAGATTCTTTAGTGGTCATTGTATTTCCTTTGTGAGTTGGTAGGTAGATGGTGATACACACAGACTTTAAATTTTTTTGTAGTTCACAATACATATTTCTACTTTTGTTTTTTCTGTTTTTGTTTGTTTTCATGCTCAGAAAACTTGCTGGTCTATTGATCCAAGTTTTTATAATACTCTTATGATGGTTATACTTTATTATATTTTGTAGCTTCAGGGGAAGTGTTCATTTTGGTATAGGACTTTGACTTCAGAATTCTCCCTCAGTGCCACTTCTTCCTTTTCCTGTTTGTGACTGTACCTTCAGCCATTATCAAGAAATAAAAAATGATTATATATGACCAAGCTCAGGATTTGAGTTGCCTCTTATGTATTGTCTGTACTAGCCTAAAATTTGTGATTATAATTTCTTTAATAAAAATATAAAAAGACCTTTTCACTTTGAATTAGCTATTAACAGTTAACCTCTATTTTCCCTGAAAAGTGGATATAAGCCACTGAAGAATGCTAATATATGTGAAATACTAAAATTTTGCAGAGTACCTAATATATGCTGTGGATTTACCGATTCTGATTATAGAAGGAGGCAGTGTTTTATTCCTAGTGAAAAAGAAAAATAGAGGTTTTGTGAAATGAAAATAAAACATAGAGCTGGTTGAATTGAAGATAGTTGGGTTCATTTCAGTTAACCAGATTATTTTCTGGGTTTTTAGATGGAACAAGAAGCTGAGAGGCGCAGACAACCACAGATAAAGCAAGAACCAGAATCCGAGGAAGAGGAAGAAGAAAAGCAAGAAAAAGAAGAAAAACGTGAGGAACCCATGGAAGAGGAAGAGGAGCCAGAGCAAAAACCTTGTCTCAAACCAACTCTGAGGCCCATCAGTTCTGCCCCGTCTGTCTCCTCTGCTAGTGGCAATGCAACTCCCAACACTCCTGGGGATGAGTCTCCCTGTGGTATTATTATTCCTCATGAAAATTCACCAGATCAACAACAACCCGAAGAGCATAGGCCAAAAATAGGACTAAGTCTTAAACTGGGTATGTTAGCATTTTTTTATCCTTCATTTCCCCACCCCCTTACAACTACCTCAGTTTTGGCTTAAGGAAAAAATAAATATGCGCTGCTTGGTAGGTAGATAGAAAAAGATTATTTAAAAATGCCTTTCTAGCTCACAATTGTTTTCATAGTTCTACTAGTGCTCCTATATCTGCAGCTGCCTCGAGTTCTGAGAAGAAGTGAAAAGTTAAATTTTCTAGCACTTGTGAGTAGTGAGTTATTTTTTACAGTTGGGATCATTCTCTGAGATTTGTGGAAGTACATTTACACTGTATTTGAGGGATGGTGGGTTGTGTAATACAACATTTGAAGATTAAGTTGCCATGCTAATACAGTGTTTTTACTATAGGTGCTTCCAATAGTCCTGGTCAACCTAACTCTGTGAAAAGAAAGAAGCTCCCGGTAGATAGTGTCTTTAACAAATTTGAGGATGAAGACAGTGATGATGTACCCCGGAAAAGGAAACTGGTTCCCTTGGATTATGGTGAAGATGATAAGAATGCTGCCAAAGGCACTGTAAACACTGAAGAAAAACGCAAACATATTAAAAGTCTCATTGAAAAAATCCCTACAGCCAAACCTGAACTGTTTGCTTATCCCCTGGATTGGTCTATTGTGGATTCCGTGAGTAGCAAATTGTATTTCATCATTTTATTGCAAGTTTTGGGTTCTGAATATAGCACATAAACTCAGTTTAAGGAGGGTGACAATGTGGCTAGAACCTTGACATGTGCTGTGCTTAGTCACTCAGTCATGGTCAACCCTTTGTGACCCTATGGACTGTAGCCCACCAGGCTCCTCTGTCCATGGGGATTCTCCAAGCAAGAATAGTGGAGTGTTTTGCCATGCCCTCCTCCAGGGGATCTTCCCAACCCAGGGATTGAACCCCGGTCTCCTGCATTGCAGACGGATTCTTTACCGTCTGAGCCACCAGGGAAGCTCAGAGTCTTGAGACTCGGTCAGTGATAACACATTATTGTGAAAAGTCTTAGTGGTACTTGAAGTCTTCATAAATTAGAAGCAGATAATTGTATCCTTATACATACTTGTTTTACTTCAACTTGTAAATGATCTTACTCCTCTATATTTTAGCTTTAAGAAAAATTAAGAGATTACATAGGCTTTTTAAGTAAGTGTAATGAAAAGCTCTTCAACTTAGTGTCCATGCTTTATTTTACAGATACTGATGGAACGACGAATTAGACCATGGATTAATAAAAAAATCATAGAATACATAGGTGAAGAAGAAGCTACGTTAGTTGATTTTGTCTGTTCTAAGGTTCGTCTTTTACTCTCTCCACCTCCAAATATTTGTTACATACTTTAAAATGTTAGAGACTTTCTAAATTGGATTTTTTGTTGGCCCAAGTCATTGATGATTTAGTTTTAATTACAAGATTCATGGCTACTTAAGTGTACCCCTCTAAGTACCCCACACCAAGTGCTTTCATTTCAGAGGGTCAAAGGAGACAGAATTGCTGGCTACTTCCGATCTTGCTCTCTCTTTACCCCGAGAATGCCTTGTCACCAGCTTCTTGTCGTGATGGTTAGAATGCTGCTGAAGTGCAGTTGAGGTTTAGTGGAGACAGCCAGTCGCTTGTTTCAGTTTTTTTGTCAGTCATCCATTCTTTGGAAAGAAGCAAAATAGTGTCCTTCATAGCATAACAGTGGTGGTAACTGACTGATTACCGTGTTCAAGGCTTCTTTCCTGGCAAGTCCTATGTTAAGCATTTTCCAAAACTTTATCTTCTTTAAACCTCCCAACAACCATAGGAAGTGTAAATTTCTAACAGTGTCCACATTCAGTACGTGAAGAAATTGAGACTTAGAGAGAGATTGTGTCTTGACCATGGTTATATAATAAGCAGCAGGGCCAAGCCTATAAAAGTCATGCTCTTGACCACCAGGAGATGCCTCATCCTTTCATTGTTTTCTGAAGGCCCAGTCTTATCTTCAATAAAATAGTTACAGGAGAAGCACTGTATTTCTACAAAGGAATAGCTAATTGCATTTTAAGGAAATGCTATTTTTCTCTCATTATTGCTCCTTTAACATCAGGAATAGCAAATTATCTTTTCCACTTGTAATTATTGTAGCATAAACATTTGTAAGTCTGGGTTTGAATTAGAAGACAGATATGCAGTGATTAAGATCTTAGATTTTGGTGTCAAACTTCATTGAAAAGGAGATTCTGGAAATTTAGAAATTATAGAAAAGTTCTGCAGTCACAAGAAATTTTCATACTAGTTTGAGGATACATTAAAAAATCTTTTTACCATATTGTTAATGTTTTATCTTTAAATTGATGTTAATTTTTTTTCTATTAGGTTATGGCTCATAGTTCACCTCAGAGCATTTTAGATGATGTTGCCATGGTAAGAGAAAATTTACTGTTATTTATATTTGAATTTAAGATCACTATAATCAAACTTGCTCCTCTGAATTTGATTGAATTTCTACCTGTACTGGTGCTAGACTGTTTATAGAACTGAATTAAAATTTGAATATGCATTAAGGTATTCACAGTAAGATATCATTAGACATCAGTAGAGTTAAAGTTTTCTTTATCAGTCTGTTTTTTCACCTGTCTTTAGTGTTTGTGTGTGTAAATATAAATTCTGAATCTATTTCATACATTTAGAAAACATTTATTAAGTGTTAACTAGGTAGAGCAACTAGCTTAAACGCACAAAAAGATGGAATAACTACCCTTAAAGAACGAGCAAGGAAACAGATGTACCAATATTGATACTACAACATATTTAATATAAGGGGTGTATGTGAAAAAATAATGGAGGCAGAGGAGGTAGAGCTGTTAGGTGTTGAGGGTAGTTAGAGAAACCATCACAGAAATTACTGTCTAAACTGAGGCTTGAGTGTTGTGTAACTCTTTTGTTACTTGAACAGGTATCTGTTGGGTTGGTAGTAGTTCGAAGAATACAAGTGGTGAATTGGTCCAGATAATGGCAAGGTGCAGAGTATGGCCATGGGAGTTTCTGGGACAGAGCAGATGTCATTGTTTAGAGTATCAACAAACTTTAAACTGGGTTATAACACATAGAAGTTGAAATTGCTGCATGTTGGGACTGGGATTGGAGAGAAATACAAGAACCAGCTGCCATAGCACTCATTTAATGTGGATGAAAGACTAGGTATTTCCTAGACAGCTGCTGTTGGAGTGAAGGGGTGGTGTCGTGAGGTCTTGTGAACAGCAATGGAGATGCTGTTTACGAGGAGAGAACCAATGAAGATCCAGCAACTTTCCCTCCGTTCTGGAGACTTAAAGTTTTGAAAGTGAGGAACTTCCTCAGAAGGCCACAAGACTGTCAGGGTCTTCAGGGGTCACATCAGGTTTTCACTTGAGGATGGTTAGCATAAGTCTAAAGGGCTGAGTGGGAACGTAGCAATGGGAAGAAGAGCCGGAGAGGAAGAAATGTCAAGCATGGTACGAGATGATAGGTGATCAGGGAAACTTATTTTGAGCTACAATTAAAGTTGTCAGGGAGTGGCATAGGGGGTTGCCTAGCCAAAAGGAGCTCTAAAGTCAAGATACTACGTGTTTAAGCACTTCATGATGTCTAAAGCCAGATAACATTAATTTTCTGTAGCCTAGCTAGCCTAATGTATCTATTTAAAATTTCTGGGGGGGGGGAAATTGTGAAAAGCTTTTGTAATGAGCCTCAGATGAAAGGAGAAATGTGAATAGATCCTTAAGGATAGAATGTCCTTGACCTTCCAGCCTTTCTTTATAGNCAAATCACTATATGGCAGAGCACGTTGTAAAAGTCATAAGTATTCTCTCAAGTTTGAGGCAGTCTTGTTACTAGAGTTATGTTTCACCATGGAATGGTTCCCCCCCCCCCCCAGAGTTGAACTGAGGAGGGCATTATATCAGAGGGTGTACTACGAAGAAGAGCGGCACTCTGGATCCGAAACGTCCGGTACCCAGTGTGCACTTTAAATCACTCTTATGAAGGAGGATAAAAACAGGAACGAGATTGGGGGCCGATTGCATTTGGCTGATTCAGTCACCTGCCAAAGCCAGTTTCAATTCTCCTTTAACTCATTTACAGAGTTCTGCCAACGTAAACCCCCTCCCACCTCCATTTAGTAACAAGCCCTTAACAGTGAAAAAGAAGCTTATTTATTGAGTGCATGGATTTCCTCCCTCCTCTCTCCAGAGAAAAGTAGATGATAGAAGCGGCATCTGTCATCTGTTTTTACATTCGTCGGCTCATCTTTCTTGGGTAAATAGTTATCACAACTCTGGACATACTTTCCTCTGAGTGGATATGGTCTGGTGCTGAATTTTAAGTTAGTGGCTACCTCTGGTCCTAGACTGCTGCGTGAATTTCCATTTGGGGAGAACTGGAGGATTGGAGTTGGTCTCTGAGAATCATTCCAGCAGGAAAGATAGAAAGTTTGTCAGCAAGGCTTTTGTGGTCCCCTTCCCCTCCCTCACGAAAGGATCCAGGTTCCCTCTGCTTCTGCTCTCCCGCTACTTTACCTCAGATTTCAGGGAGAGACTTGTTTCTTTTGGATGTACTCTGAAAAATTAATAGTGCCTCTCCTTTGTATGATCAATTCCAGGCAGATTTGAAAGGTGTTTTGAGCTTTGCTCTTAATAAGTTTTGTGACAAGAACTTTGTCTTAGGTACGTAAGGTCTAGAATGAGTGAGAGATTTGAAGTGACTTTTGCATAGTGGGATATAATGAAAATTTGGCTTTTGATGGTGACAGAGGCTTAGAAAGGAGGAAAAGTATGACGAGGATATGACTGGCCAATTGAGAAGCAAGGAGTAAAATGTGAAGTTGACTAGGAGGCTTTATTTAGAAAATGGGGGAAACAATCATAGGAATAAGAAAGCTAGGAGCAAAGGAGAGTCTAGAAGAGGAGAAATCGGTTTGGAAGTATCACTTTTCAAGTGCCAGTAGTTGAGATATCTCGTGCTNAAAATGTGAAGTTGACTAGGAGGCTTTATTTAGAAAATGGGGGAAACAATCATAGGAATAAGAAAGCTAGGAGCAAAGGAGAGTCTAGAAGAGGAGAAATCGGTTTGGAAGTATCACTTTTCAAGTGCCAGTAGTTGAGATATCTCGTGCTGGAGCTTTAAGCACGCGTCCCTTAAATAGCCTTACCAGTTGATTTTGGAACAGTGGAGGAGAAGCCTGAGAAAAGGAGGAGGACAAGGAGGCCCAAGCAGAGCCTAGGAACACTTATAATAAGAGGGTGGAAGAGGATAAGGAACCAGCTGAGGGGAATGAGTGGTGGAAGGAGAACCTCCCCGATGTAGTATCACTAAACTGAGGAAGGGAGGGAAGCTTCAGGAAGGAAAAGGTTGTCAGGGATTTTCAGTATTAAGCCTGTTTGTCGGAGAAAGAACTGAAGCTTTAGAGCAGCACTGTCCAATAGAAACATCATGTGAGAGCTACAAAGGTCAGTTTTAAGTTTTCTGATGAGCAAATTTTTTAAAGATAGAAATAGGTGAAGTTAATTTGAATAATGTATTTTATATAACTCAGTACAGCTAAGTAATTTTATTTCAACATGTTATTAATGTAAAAACATTATTCTCTGTCTTCCCCTCTAGACAGTAAGCGCCTTAAGTGACCAGAAGCATCATCGGTTGCACTAGCACCCCTCGTACCTATCACGGTGCATTGTTGTGTAGAAGAATCCCAACAAGTGTTTGTTGACTAAAGGGTATTAATGTTTGACTATGCCTTGTACAGTTCCTTAAGGTGATCTAAGTGAACAAGAGAATGCATTGCTGAGAATAGTCAGTGATTTACAAACTACCTGTGAATAGTGCTTTTCTTTGTTAAAAATTAGTTGTGTTCTGCCATTTCTACAACAAATTTTCCACAATGACTCATTGTAATTACATCTTCCATGTAGAGTTAGTGAAATGAAATTTGAGAGGGAAAGAATCTCTTTAACTATATAAGTAATAATACAGGACCATGGAGAAGGCAATGGCAGCCCACTCCAGTACTCCGGCCTGGAAAATCCCATGATGGAGGAGCCTAGTGAGCCGCAGTCCATGGGGTCGCTAAGAGTCGGGCACGACTGAGCGACCACTTTCACTTTTCACTTTCATGCACTGGAGAAGGAAATGGCAACCCACTCCAGTGTTCTTGCCTGGAGAATCCCAGGGATAGGGGGAGCCTGGTTGGCTGCCGTCTATGGGGTCGCACAGAGTTGGACACGACTGAAGCGACTTAGCAGCAGCAGCAGCAGCATGGTCCCATATCCACAGTTCACAAATCCAAAAGTTCCTGAATCATTTGACGGCAAACTCTACCCTGAACCTCTTTATGCATTTGCCTCTTGTTGCAGTGCGGGAGACCTGGGTTCAATCCCTGGGTTGGGAAGATCCCCTGGAGAAGGGAAAGGCTACCCACTCCAGTATTCTGGCCTGGAGAATTCCATGGACTGTATAGTCCATGGGGTCGCAAAGAGTCAGACACGACTGAGCGACTTTCACTTTGAACTTTACAAAATCCAAAAAATATATAAATTCTAAACCTGTTTAGTCCTAAGGGTTTCAGATAAAGGATTTTACATTTATGTCTTCATTCGTTTTTTATTGTACCTTCTGAGCCCACATAACTATTATTATTTAAAGACAACCGTGTTAACTCTACATAGTAGACCTCCCCCAAGCTCAGTGCCTTAGAGCGTTAGCTCTCACTCTTCTTAAAGGTGACAGCTAGGGCAGTTCTGCTTTGCCCTTCTTGTTCTGGGCCCCAGGCTGAAGGGGCAGTGGCTACCCAGATAAGTTCTTGAGGGGACAGCAGAAGTACAAGAAGACAGGGCCCCCTGCACAAGCACAGTTTTAACTGTTTGTGCTGCATCTGCCAAGATCCCATGACCAAAGGAAGTTGTCAGGTTGAGCCCAAAGGCATGGAGTGGGTAGTAGACTGCACTCACTTTGAGGCCAGAGCAACTCACAGAACCAAGCTCAGCATCCTTTCTTGGGCATGTTGGGGGAGGGAGTGAATATATGCTGAATAATAATCTAATCTACCACAAATGGTTCACAGCAGAGTGGAAAGGAAGGAAGCAGGGGGAAAAAATCACCAAGTTAGATGTATCACTATGCTTGCTCTTTTTAGGGCCTGTCACTTTCACGAAGCCTCTTGTGGGACTGGGGAGATTGTTTGCTCCCTAATCTCTTAAAATTGAGAGTCTTTCTAGGCTGTATTCCTGATGTTTTAGATTAATTTTAAGTTATTAATTTTAGTTTGTTACCTTGGGATGTAGTGAGAGACAGAAACATACTTTTCTGTTGGTATGTCCCTAAATGAATTTTTAATAAGCTGCTTTTTGGGATTTCAAGCATTAGTCCTGTGATATTTTTTAAAGTGCTGATGGATAGAAGGTTTTCTGGTTAGATAGATTTTTCTGTTCAGCACATCTAAACTTCAAGATTATCTATATTCTCCTGGGGCTTTTAGTCTTTGTGTGTAATAGAAAGAAATTACAGCTGCCCATCAGAAGAGGATTTCTTTTTCCTTTTATCTGATTGAGCAAGTGTTTTGAAAAAAAGGAAATGAATAGCTGTAAATTCAAGTGTTGTGCTTTATCAGCCTCAGAAAATCTTTAGCAGATGGCCACAGAGAGAAAACACCAAAATCTACTTACATCCCTACTCCCACTCCCTCCGCAATTCAGGTCATGTGAAAGATCCTCACTTCCCAACAACTGTCTTTTCTTGTTCTCAGGGCACTGTTCGTAGTGTTATAAGGTCCAGTAGTGTCTTTTTGCCACGCTGCTGGGACAGTGGGTCATTGGCATTCTCCATGCAGTCATCAATTGTTTTCAGCTGTTACTGGCCCGGAATCAAATCTAGCTTTGCCTGCCCCTTTGTACCAACAATGTTTGTTTGTTCTCCAGGCCCGACTGGAGACCTAGCTAGCCCTGTTGCCTACCTCCACTTCCTGCTGCTGCTGCTGCTAAGTCGCTTCAGTCATGTCTGACTCTGTACGACCCCATAGATGGCAGCCCACCAGGCTCTGCCGTCCCTGGGATTCTCCAGGCAAGAACACTGGAGTGGGTTGCCATTTCCTTCTCCAACGCATGAAAGTGAAAAGTGAAAGTGAAGTCGCTCAGTCGTGTCTGACCCTTAGCGACCCCATGGACTGCAGCCCACCAGGCTCCTCTGTCCATGGGATTTTCCAGGCAAGAGTACTGGAGTGGGGTGCCATTGCCTTCTCCCCTCCATTTCCTACTGAGCTCCATATAACGGGTAGTTCTTCCAGGAAGGGTCACCCTGCAGCACTGTGATCTTTAATGCATCGGTGGAGGCATGAGCTTTCTTCAAGTGAACTGGCAAAAGACCCGGGCTGGGTGGGCGTCAGAATATTTGGCTTCTGGAATTGCTGTTACTTGCCCTATAATTGTACACTGGGAGATTCTTTCACCTTTCCTTAGCCTTAGTGTTTTACATGTAGATACAGATGTGTCTTAAATACAATTGTCCTTTGATGGGGGGTGGGGATGGAGGACAGGTGCTTTCAGGACTCCCACCAGGCCTCACCCCATGGCTAACAGAATCCTTGGATGCTGAAGTCCTTTATATAAAATGGCAAAATATTTGCAGATAATCTATACACATCCTCCTGTATACTTTAAATTATCTCTAGATTACTTATAATACCTAATATGAATGAAAACACCTTTTCCAGTCCTGTGGCTACTGCTGAGTTTTCCAAATTTGCTGACATATTGACTACAGCACTTTCACAGCATCATCTTTTGGGACTTTAAATAGCTCAACTGGAGTTCCATCACTTCCACTAGCTTTGTATATAGTAATGCTTCCTACAGCCCGCTTGACTTGTCTAGGTCTTGGTGAGTGACCACATCATCGTGGTTTTCTGGATCATTAAGACCTTTCTTGTATAATGTTTCTGTGTATTCTTGCCATCTCTTCTGCTTCTGTTAGGTCTTTTCTATCCTTTATCATGCCCATCCTTGCATGAAATGTTGCTTTGATATCTCCAGTTTTCTTGAAGAGATCTTTAGTCTTTGCTGTTCTACTATTTTCCTCTTATTTCTCTGTCTTGTTGGTTTAAGAAGGCCGCCTTATCTCTTCTTGCTATTCTCTAGAACTCTGCATTCAGTTGGGTATATCTTTTTCTTATTTGCCTTTCACTTCTCAATTAGTCACCTTTTTAAAATTTAGAAGCATAGGTTAGAACATTTGCTTTCAATACTTTGAGAATATAACTATTCTGCTGGAATCCACCTCCCTTTGGGGTAAGCTAGCATACATGTTGTCAAACCCTAAATATAGGTTTACACCTTCAAAAATCTATTTGACTTTTTAAATAGAAGTATATAGGAATGTGCACAGATCATAGGTATAGAGCTCAGAGAATTTTCAGGTTGATACCTCTGTGTAACTAGCACCCAGATCAAGAAACAAAACATTACCAATAACTCCAGAAGCTTCCTGTGTACTCTCTTCTGGTGATCAGTTCCCATGAAAGTAGCCATTGAGTCTGCTGTTAATTTTAATTCATTTTATTTTGAAAATAATTTTATTTATTCATTTTCTTAAAACAAATTAATATTATATATTTTAAACAGAATTGTCTCATTATATAATTACATCTTTTTTAGTTAATATTAATTTGCAGTCTTTTGATCTCATGCCAGCTTACTGTGTACACATAGTAAGTTGGAGGGGAGGTGAAAAGTGGGCACAGTATTTAAAAACATGTAGGATAGGGGCTTCCCTGGTGGTCCCATGGTTAAGTAGTTGTGCCTTCACTGCAGGCAGCATGGTTTTGATCCCTGGTGGGAATATTAAGACCCCAATGCCTCATGGCATGGCCCCCCAAAAAATACATGGGATAGATAGGAAAGCATACCTTAATTATGAATTTGTCATGATCCATTTAATGATCCAAATAGAGGTGATAAGGATTAATTGGAAGTCAATACCTTCACTAGAGGAAAAAGTTGTTTTATGTGATTTTTTATGAAAAAAATCATTAAGAGAGCAGAATAATATTTAGAGGATAGAAGATCCTGAAATGAAACGACATTGACAACGTACTTCCATTTAAGTATGTACATGGTAATGTTTTAGACACTTTAAATGAATTTTGGAGTATTGCTTAGGTATGCAAACCATTTTTTTTTCTTCTGTATTTCTGAAGACTTTCAATGAAAAGCAAAGTTGAAGTCCTAAGGAACTGGCCGATGGACATTCAGGTACCTAGAGAGGCACGTGGGAGGGTGAAGTCTGGGAGATGGAGTAATGTGTGTGAGCAAGGCTGTGCGAGGAGGCAGAGGAGAGGCTGGGGGTCAGGAGTCTGTGGTTTTGGTCTTGGTCTGCCCAGTTGAATGCTTTTAAGCAAGTCACTGAACTTGGGTCCCCTTCTGTTTTTGTAAAATAAATAGGTTACCTAGTTCTTCTGCCTTGGAGCATTGTGGTAAAGGAAAAAATGATATGATAAAAAGAAAAGCACACAACATAATTTTATGGTGATATAAATTAAGGTGGATCGGAAAAGGAACATTAACAAGAACATTAAGATTATTTTGCACCCTTTGCTCTAGATCTGAAATCATTAGATATGATAGTGATCGAAAATATTTGGTTTCTCACGTAGATCTACTCATTACCAAGAAGTAACTTGAGCTGACAAAAGTTTGTCAACTGAAGGTCTTGGCATAGTAATGCATTTCTGGTTTATAAATTAGTCTTGTAAGTGTTTAATTGGTGTGAATGGATTTACTAGAACTTAACCAACTCTTGATAACCCAGTAAAATCTGTTCCAGACCTAATCCAAGAGCTAGCAAGTGACAGCAGCCTGTGAGGTCCTTAGAAAGCGTGGCCTAGAGGAAAACACATGAAAGAAAGTCATCTGTGAAAGTGTTTCAGAATAAAAGTATAATTGTAATGCACAAAAGATTGTTTTCTTTTTCCCTTTTTCAGAACCCCAAGAGGCTCTGTTTTCTGTGGAAAAGTTTATCTGTACTGTTGCTCCAATGACAGAGTTACCTGCTCCCTTGTCCTACTTCCAGAATGCACAGATGTCCGAGGACAACCATCTGAGCAGTACTGTACGTAGCCAGGTACAGTGTCAACCTCTGTAACTACCCTTTCAGACTGTGGATTCATTGACCACCCTCCTTCACCTCCAGGAGAGGCACAGGACTGAGCAGGCTTTGTCACCTTTACCAAATTTACGTATTTGCGGAACTTCAAGTACGGGAAAGCACCGTCCCATTTGGTGCAGGGGACGCAAGGCTGCGTGAGTCTTGGTTGTTGATACAGTTCCTCCCTGGCTCAGACATCACCTCCCTTTCTGATGCCTTCTCCAACTTCCCCAGCTGTTTATTACTCTACCTAGCTTGCTCTTACTCTTCTGTGGGCTGAGTACATTTTATTTGCTTTTAGTTTTTCAGTGCCTGGCTGGCCTGGTTCTTGACAGTGCTCAAGTGACAGACGGAACGATGAATGCAGGGCTGAGTGTAGCAGTCCTTGGAGAGGTCAAAGGAGAAAAGAAGGAAAGGGATGTAATGTGCGTGGAACACAGAGACTTGGCGGCTCCACACACAGGCCAGAGCTGCCTGTTCCTCTGCTAGCTAATCATTACATGTTGAAGGCAGAGTCCACAGATGGCCTATGAGACAGCTGGGGCGGTGGTGTTATTTTTAGAGGTGGAGCCAGAATGGGGAAAAACACAAGGCCAACTGTAAGCCATACAGGCTGCAGGGGATGGGGAGCAGGGCCAAACCTTCCTCTGTGTGAACCCGAAGGCCGAGCCAGTGGTGGAAGGAAAGAGGTTCTGGATCAGGAAAGAGAAACTTCCTGACAAGTACTGTATATCTGAAAGAGCATGAACTGTCTCATGGGCTAGTGTGTGCATGTCACTAAAAACAGCCACAGAGGCTGGAGGTCTATCAGTCGGATCTGCAGAGGGTTAGTTCATGGACTGAGCGGTGAACTATAGCACTGGTGGCCAGAGATTGTGAATTCAGTGAAGGGTCAAAATGTAGGAGGAAGGCTTCCCAGAGTAAAGCTCCACGGATGCTTAAGATTCGAGTAGAGCCAACTGGGAAGTCATGACCAATGGAAGAAGTAATGCAAGTGGGAGAAGAGTTTTCCTGCAGTATAAATCAACAGGGGGCTCTCTCTGGGGATATCAGAAGCAGATCACACTGTATTGTTAGAGCATTTTAAACAAGTGAAATCAATTTAAAATGAATATTGAGGGAAGCCCGAAAGAGAACACCTGAGGAGTTGCTGGGGTGGAAGAGGGGCTCTTGCCCCTCGTGTCTGTGTGGGTGGTTAATAAGGATTGTTCTGACAACACACTTGCTCCACTGCTGTGTGTCAGCAGCTTGGCTTTCTCCTTTTTGCTGTTCCCTAGGAATGGCCTTGTGAAAAAAGGCCTAGTTAGACTAGGCTAGATTAGAAGGTTCTTGAGGTACAGCTGTGTAAATTTGGATGCTGCAGACTTTGTACTCATTTTTAAACTGTTAGAGAGGAGAGAAGAAAAGTGGGAATCGCAGACTTGGGTCTTCTTCCTTAGCCAGAGCTGCTCCTGTTTTATCTGTTTCACATATGGATCTTCCATGGATCCCTTTGAACAAAAGATTCCACAGCTAACCAGTTAAAGGTCACTCATCCGCCCTCAGGAGACGAAACCAGCCTACTGAATGTCTTCAGTGTGCTGGATACTTGGTGCTCTCACAAACATCGTGCAGCTTTAGGGCCTGGCATTTTTGGGACATTTATTATAAATAAGCAAGTTTTCCTTCTATCTTCCCCTCCTTTGAATAGCTGCTCTATTAAATTACTTATCTATATGACTCTAGAGTACACAAACATGCAATTTTACACTAGGTATTACAGAAGGAAAAGAAAATTCATTTACAACTATTTTTGAAGCTGAAAAGAGTGAATAACTTCCTTACAAACTAGGTAAGTAGGTGAATTATCCTTTCCTTTTAAAAATGAAAATCATTGTATGTTTTTCAATTAAAAATAGTCTTAAAGGGACTTCCCTGGTGGTCCACTGATTAAGACTAGGCACTTCCAATGCAATAGGTGTGGGTTTGATCCATGGTTGGAGAACTAGGATCCGTGTGCTGCATGGCATGGCCAAAAAAAAAAAAAAGTTTAAAAGAAATATTCAGCAGGCCTGAGTATGAAAATAAACTTTTCTATATCTTATAAAGACAGACTGAAGTAAACTATATTAGAAATTTCTGTGTAGTCCGGCTAATGTTCAGCTGTTCCGTTTATTGTTTTAATGTCCATACCATAAAAGCCCAACAAGGAAAAAATGGATGATTTTGGTGATTTTCCCCTTTGTTTTTTCCACATGTTCAATAATATAGTAATCTCATAATTTAAAAAGAAATGTATTTTTAAAGAGGAAAATTTTTGGATGTGAAGGAAGGTCGCAAGAGGAGAATATGCTAGGTGGGGAATAGCTGTGGAAAGGAGCAAAAGCGTTCAAGGTGCTCTTGATGACTGACTTAACGAACAGTAGTGGGGAAATTAGAGCAACTGATGTCAAAGAAACCAGAAAAGCATGATAGCCTGAGGTCTTGGTAATTGGAATTTATATTCTGTCCTTGCCACTGATAAAAGCTTCAGTTGTGTTTGTCAGTTTCCATTTAAAAGACTGAAATGTTTACCATGCTTTATAAAAAGGTTTCATAAAAATACTGACTTTTTGGACTTAAACTTTAAGCAAGCTTTCATTTCCTAGAAAACTAGCCCATATAAAACATTTTAATTCCTACTCGTAACAAATGAGAGGAGTTAAATTGTTTTCACCTTTTCAGTTTTTAGAATACTTTTTTATGCTTGTTAGCCCTGCTAGCAGAGAAGGCAATGGCACCCCACTCCAGTACTCTTGCCTGGAAAATCCCATGGACGGAGGAGCTTGGTGGGCTGCAGTCCGTGGGGTCGCTAAGGGTCGGACACGACTGAGCGACTTTACTTTCACTTTTCACTTTCATGCATTGGAGAAGAAAATGGCAACCCACTCCAGTGTTCTTGCCTGGAGAATCCCGGGGACAGAGGAGCCTGGTGGGCTGCCGTCTATGGGGTTGCACAGAGTCGGACATGACTGAAGCGATGCAGCAGTAGCAGCAGCCCTGCTAGGTTATAAAATCTCTAAAGGCAGAACCTTATCCATGTTTCTGAGCTGACTTTCAAATTTAATCACTAAGTGTCTCTAAACCAATTCAGTACAAATCTCCCTGCCAAAGAGCAAAGAGGTTTTTGGGTTTTTCTCACATTAGCAAGAGAAAATTTAAAATTTTGTTTCTGCAAATAAAAATGTGAAGTGAATCTCAGTTGCATAAGGACTTCGTCTTTTGTGTGAGAGGCTGCCCTGGGTGCCCTGTTCTCTGGACCCACTCCTCGGCCATCACATCACTGCTCTTAACACCATGTCATTATCTACTCTGCTGTCACCATGTGGGGCAGAGCGCCAGTTTTATGCAGAACACCTGTCAAATGATAGTTTGGCATGTCACGAGAGCCAAGTGGAGAATCCATTTTATTTCCTTCTGTCTCAAGAATGCGTGTCCTGCTTCAGCCAAAAATGTTCACTGCTTTCCATTAGTTTACACACCACCTCTACTGGAAGCTAGAGTGGACCTCATGTTTTTGCTGTTGGTTGGCCATGTCTAGAGGGACTGGAGACTGGAAGGTGGACTGACTAAATAACTCAAGTGTTTTTGACAAAGGGCAAAGCTTGTAAGCTGTTAAATAGCTGAAGTTATTTGTTTTCTATTTAATTTTGGCTGCACTGGGTCTTCGTTTGCTGAGCACTTCCCTAGTTGTGGTGAGCACGGGGCTGCTCTCTACTTGTGATGTACAGGCTTCTCATTGCAGTGGCTTTTCTTGTTTTGGAGCTAGGTGCGAGAGTTTCAGGAGTTGTGGCACACAGGCTCAGCCCCATGGCAGGTAGAATGTTCCTGGACCAAGTTGGTAGGTGGATTCTTAACCATTGAACTGCCAGTTAATTTGTAAAGTTTTATTTTCTGATGCAAAATTTTGATGGGTAGAGTTCATGTTTTGATTTGGTGTAGACTTACATCCCTTATTGTGGGTTAGGTGAGGCCTTTTTGCTTTCCTGAGATACAAAGAAGTGATTTTTTTTTTTTTAAGTAAGTCTAAAAGTCATTTATATTGTTACTTAAGCCTTTTAAAATATGTTACAGCAGTGATTTTCAAATTGGAGTCCCCTGGAAGAATTGTTAAATTCTCTGGCCCCAAACCCAGAATTCCTGATTTTGTAGGTCTGGTATAGGGCCAGAGAATTTGCATGTCTGACTATTTCCCAGATCCCACCAATGCTTCTGGTCCAGCGACCATAATTTGAGAGCCACTATATTTGAATAACCATTTAAAGGGAAGGTGACCTTAGAGAAAAACAATTAGATTTATAAATCGAGTATTCAATACTTTAATTCTCATTAGTTTATTCTGACCCAAATTTTCTAGTCCTTAAGACAATTAATTGTNCACTTTCATGCATTGGAGAAGAAAATGGCAACCCACTCCAGTGTTCTTGCCTGGAGAATCCCGGGGACAGAGGAGCCTGGTGGGCTGCCGTCTATGGGGTTGCACAGAGTCGGACATGACTGAAGCGATGCAGCAGTAGCAGCAGCCCTGCTAGGTTATAAAATCTCTAAAGGCAGAACCTTATCCATGTTTCTGAGCTGACTTTCAAATTTAATCACTAAGTGTCTCTAAACCAATTCAGTACAAATCTCCCTGCCAAAGAGCAAAGAGGTTTTTGGGTTTTTCTCACATTAGCAAGAGAAAATTTAAAATTTTGTTTCTGCAAATAAAAATGTGAAGTGAATCTCAGTTGCATAAGGACTTCGTCTTTTGTGTGAGAGGCTGCCCTGGGTGCCCTGTTCTCTGGACCCACTCCTCGGCCATCACATCACTGCTCTTAACACCATGTCATTATCTACTCTGCTGTCACCATGTGGGGCAGAGCGCCAGTTTTATGCAGAACACCTGTCAAATGATAGTTTGGCATGTCACGAGAGCCAAGTGGAGAATCCATTTTATTTCCTTCTGTCTCAAGAATGCGTGTCCTGCTTCAGCCAAAAATGTTCACTGCTTTCCATTAGTTTACACACCACCTCTACTGGAAGCTAGAGTGGACCTCATGTTTTTGCTGTTGGTTGGCCATGTCTAGAGGGACTGGAGACTGGAAGGTGGACTGACTAAATAACTCAAGTGTTTTTGACAAAGGGCAAAGCTTGTAAGCTGTTAAATAGCTGAAGTTATTTGTTTTCTATTTAATTTTGGCTGCACTGGGTCTTCGTTTGCTGAGCACTTCCCTAGTTGTGGTGAGCACGGGGCTGCTCTCTACTTGTGATGTACAGGCTTCTCATTGCAGTGGCTTTTCTTGTTTTGGAGCTAGGTGCGAGAGTTTCAGGAGTTGTGGCACACAGGCTCAGCCCCATGGCAGGTAGAATGTTCCTGGACCAAGTTGGTAGGTGGATTCTTAACCATTGAACTGCCAGTTAATTTGTAAAGTTTTATTTTCTGATGCAAAATTTTGATGGGTAGAGTTCATGTTTTGATTTGGTGTAGACTTACATCCCTTATTGTGGGTTAGGTGAGGCCTTTTTGCTTTCCTGAGATACAAAGAAGTGATTTTTTTTTTTTTAAGTAAGTCTAAAAGTCATTTATATTGTTACTTAAGCCTTTTAAAATATGTTACAGCAGTGATTTTCAAATTGGAGTCCCCTGGAAGAATTGTTAAATTCTCTGGCCCCAAACCCAGAATTCCTGATTTTGTAGGTCTGGTATAGGGCCAGAGAATTTGCATGTCTGACTATTTCCCAGATCCCACCAATGCTTCTGGTCCAGCGACCATAATTTGAGAGCCACTATATTTGAATAACCATTTAAAGGGAAGGTGACCTTAGAGAAAAACAATTAGATTTATAAATCGAGTATTCAATACTTTAATTCTCATTAGTTTATTCTGACCCAAATTTTCTAGTCCTTAAGACAATTAATTGTCAACAGCCTTTTTGATTTCGAATAGAAGGATAAAAAAATCAGTTATTTGCCAACTAAAAAAGAATCCTTAAAGTAGAAATTCATTAAAAGGTCAATAATAATTCTCTCTGTAAAACAATTGCTGAGGAATACATGCAGATTGTTACCTTCAGCTCTGCTAAATTTACAACATTAAAATGTGTCTGGTCTTTATAAACAAGGTCATTTGCTGTATCTTTTCTGAATTCAAAAGACTAATCTCAGAGAACTTTATTAAGTTATTAGCAAATCATAAGCTGGTAAAACTAACCCTCTCATTTTCTAGATGATGATGGGTCACCTTTTTAAAGCATGAGAAATCTTATGAAATTAAACAGAATGCATACATAGAAGATGTTTAAAGGTGATTAAGTACTTGGGACCTTGAGAAGGAAAAAATAAGTGAAAGGAGTGATCTAAAGTTAAGCTAAATCAGGTTCACAGGCTTAATCAGCCTTTGGATGATGATGTTATTGTACTGTTTATGGTAATTAATTTGTTTTCCCTCCCATTCATATCAAAATGAAGTAAAGAGAAAAAAGAACTTAAGATCTTGGGGTGACCTCCAGAGAAACATGCTTGTTTTTGCATGAGAGTAAAGTCAGAGGTCTTTGGCACAGATCTTAATAGTTTGTTTAAAAAAAAAAAAAAAAGCTTTAGGTTCAAGCCACACACAGCAGCACCATAAATGTGTAATTTTCTCTCTCACCAGTTATGTCAACAGTTCAGGAAAATGACAACCTTTCTTGATGATGGAGTACTGGTTAAAGCTCTAACTCTGGGCAATCTCAAAGCTTGGGCAGGTGCTGGATAGAATTCTGCATACTGTTGGAAACATTGTGTATGATTAATAAATATTTTCAAGTTTTCCATTTCACTTGCCAGTTCTTAAGTTCAGCTACTCTTCTCACTTTTTCTGTAGTGCAGGCTCACATTAGGAGCCTTACATTTCTAATTGTGGAAATCCAAACAACATCTAGGGCTTCCCTGTCAGCTCAGCTAGTAAAGAATCCACCTGCAATGTAGGAGACCTCAGTTCAATTCCTGGGTTGGGAAGATCCGCTGGAGAAGGGACAGGCCACCCACTCCAGTATTCTTGGGCTTCCCTTGTTATTCATCTGGTAAAGAATCCGCCTGCAATGCAGGAGACCTGAGTTGGGAAGATCCCCTGGAGAAGGGAAAGGCTATACACTCTAGTATTCTGGCCTGGAGAATTCCATGGACTGTATAGTCCACGGGGTCGCAAAGAGTCAGACATGACTGAGTGACTTTCACTTTCAACAGACAACTTTCAAACAATATCTATAAAGTCTTATTGGTGCTTTTTTTAAATTTATTTTTTTAAGATAATTTTATTTATTTATTTATTTTTGGCTGTACTGGGTCTTTGTTGCTGTCCCGGCTTTTTCTTTAGCTGTGGCAAGTAGGGGCTACTCTCTAGTTGCAGTGCTCAGATTTCTTACTGTGGTGGCCTCTCTCGTTGCAGAACACAGGCTCTAGGTGCGTGGACTTCAGTAGTTGCAGCATGTGGACTCAATAATTGTGGTGTGTGGCCCTACAGCATGCAGGCTTCAGTTGTTCCCCCCCACAAGGGCTTAGTTGCTCTGTGTCCATGTGGGATCTTCCCAGACTGAGGATCTAACCCGAGTCTCCTGCATTGGCAAGTGAATTCTTATCCACTGCACTACCAGGGAAGCCCTTTAATTTAGTTGGAGGATAATTGCTTTACAATGTTGTATTGGTTTCTGCCCTACGACAGCACGAATCAGCCATAAGTATATGTACATCCCCTCCCTATAAAACTTCCCTCCCATGATACTTTTTCTTATAAATAAATATGTATGTTAAGTAAATAATGTGAAGATTATAAATATATCAATGTAATGGAATACAGTGTTAATTTTTAGGCCTTTGACTTGGTACATGTGAATGTATACATGAAATAATATTCGATGAAAAAAGTAAGATTAAGTTTTCCTTATTAAATAATTTAAGTTCATATTCAGCAATACAGAATAATAAACTTCAGTGTGGCAAAAACTGCCATGAGCAAAGTCTAAAAACAAACTGGGCAAAGGCTTATATACCTAGTAACAGATATATCTTAATATATAAAGAATCCTTATGAAGTTAAAAGGGACATAACTCAGAAACAAATTACTAAAAGGTATGAGCAGAGAAACATCTACTTTTGCTTTATTGACTACACCAAAGCCTTTGACTGTGTGGATCACAAAAAACTGGAAATTCTTAAAGAGATGGGAATACCAGACCACCTGATCTGCTTCCTGAGAAATCTGTATGCAGGTCAGAAGCAACACTTAGAACTGGACATGGAATAATAGACTGGTTCCAGATCGGGAAAGGAGTATGTCAAGGCTGTATATTGTCACCCTGCTTATTTAATTTATATGCAGAGTTGAGTTCAGTTCTGTCGCTCAGCCGTGTCCGACTCTTTGCGACCCCATGAATCGCAGCACGCCAGGCCTCCCTGTCCATCACCAACTCCCAGAGTTCACCCAGACTCATGTGCATTGAGTTGGTGATGCCATCCAGCCATCTCATCCTCTGTCGTCCCCTTCTCCTCCTGCCCCCAATCCCTCCCCGCATTAGGGTCTTAAGTACATTATGAGAAGTGCTAGATTGGATGAATCACAAGCTGGAATCAAGATTCCTGGGAGTAATATCAATAACCTCAGATATGCAGATGACACCATCTTTATGGCAGAAAGTGAAGAAGAACTGAAGAGCCTCTTGATGAAAGAGGAGAGTGGAAAAGTTGGCTTAAAGCTCAACATTCAGAAAATGAAAATCATGGCATCTGGTCCCATCACTTCATGGCAAATAGATGGGGAAACAGTGGAAACAGAGAGACTTTATTTTGGGGGGCTCCAAAATCACTGCAGATGGTGATTGCAGCCATGAAATTAAAAGATGCTTACTCCTTGGAAGAAAAGTTACGACTAACCTAGACAGCATATTAAAAAGCAAAGACATTACTTTGCCAACAAAGGTCCATCTAGTCAAGGCTATGGTTTTTCCAGTAGTCATGTATGGATGTGAGAGTTGGACCATAAAGAAAGCTGAGCACTGAAGAATTGATGCCTTTGAACTGTGGTGTTGGAGAAGACTCTTGAGAGTCCCTTGGACTGCAAGGAGATCCAGCCAGTCCATCCTAAAGGAGATCAGTCCTGAATATTCATTGGAAGGACTGATGCTGAAGCTGAAACTCCAATACTAGGGCNTATGGATGTGAGAGTTGGACTATAAAGAAAGCTGAGCACTGAAGAATTGATGCCTTTGAACTGTGGTGTTGGAGAAGACTCTTGAGAGTCCCTTGGACTGCAAGGAGATCCAGCCAGTCCATCCTAAAGGAGATCAGTCCTGAATATTCATTGGAAGGACTGATGCTGAAGCTCCAATACTTTGACCACCTGATGCGAAGAACTGACTCATTGGAAAAGACCCTGATGCTGGGAAAGATTGAAGGCAGGAGGAGAAAGGGATGATAGAGGATGAGGTGGTTGGATGGCATCACCGACTCGATGGACATGAATTTGAGTAGGCTCCAGGATTTGGTGAAGAACAGGGAAGCCTGGCGTGCTGCAGTCCATGGAGTCTCAAAGAGTTGAACACGACTGAGCGACTGAACTGAACTGATGAGCAGTATACATATATGAAGGAGGAAAAAGAAATATAAATGGTAATAAATATATGAAAAGACTAGTTGATCAACCTTACTAGTAATCAGAGACACAGAAATGAAAACCTTTGTCTTTCGCCTTTCAGTGAGCAAGGCTTGATTGTTACTGCTACTGAAGATATGGAGAAATAGGCACTCTTCATTTGATGTTCGTAGGAGTTAAAAGTTTGTCTTTTTTTGAAAGCAGGCTGTCAAAGAGTCTGCTACATACACATGCCTTTTGGAGATTATCTGGCAATTAACTTTAAAAATGCATACACTAGACTTCCCTGGCACTCCCGTGATTTAAGACTCCGAGCTTCCACTGCAGGGACATGGATTTCGTCCTGGGTAGGGGAAATTCCACATGTCTCGAGGTACGGCCAAATAAGTAAATAAATAAACGCATGTACCTTTTGACAAAGTATGACCACTTCTTGAAAATTATCCTATGAAAACATTTACATAAAAGTACCAGGAAATATAGATAAGAATATTCTTTAAAATATTACTTATAACTGGGAATTTTCAGATAATCTGTCGTATGTTTTACCCAATCAGTATTATAAGGTAATGGAGAATAGTAGGATCTTTTGACTGAACTGTCTGAAGTAGAATCTCAGCTCTGGAACCTCTTAGCTGAGGATCTTTGGCAAACTATCTAATCTGTCTCAGCGTCAGTTTCTTTATCTGTTAAATGAAGTTTAGAATATTAACTCAGTTTTATAAGGATTAAATAGATGACTCAACCTGAGCTGCTTAGCAGAGTGTCTCACGCATACATAGTAAATCTTAGCAGTTATTATCGTAGTTATTACTGTGCTGCTACTGTAATGTTTATTTTTTAATTATTTCTTTTTGCTTCTATAATGTGTAAGTTGAAGTATATGGGCAAAGCAGATTGCAGAACATGGCTTTAAAAGTATCTGAAAGTATGTCAGATTGCTCACCTGTTCATGCTGTGGAGCAGAGATTCGGGAGGATGCTGAGTTTCTATTTATAAACACAAGTTGATAACATTTTTTAAAACTTCTAAAAATGTTTATAAACTTTTATATATGGTATTTCTTTTAACTATAGAAATAAAACTAAAAGCCAAGGACAGGCAGGCAGTAAACAAGGTTTGTTTTTTTTTTTTTTTAAGAAAAAAACCAAATGGGCAAGCATGCTCTATTAAAAAATACCTCCCCTACCCCCCAACACACTCAAAAATACCTCCACAATCTTTGGTGCCCGAGAACTGCTCTCCCTGCCTGAGGGTCCACATGTGTTCAGTGGTTGGACTTGTACATGTTCTGAAGTGAGATAAGGGAGAAAGAATTAAAATGAAGCCTCTGACTTCATAGTGTAGGAGCTTTGGGGAATGTGGCTTGGTAGGAACTCACTTCCCACATACTGGCCACTTCCCATAGGACCTCGCCTTCCCTGAAACTTACAACATTTGTGTAGTGAGTAATCCTGCTTTTGCCACTGAAATGAAACCATTTATAATGGCTACAACACTGGTTTTTCTGAACCTTAAAAATAGTCTCAAAGGGCAAAACTGAAGACAGTAAAATAGTCTTTGGTTGCCAGAGCATAGCAGGAAGGGAAGGATAAATAGGCAGAGGGTTTTTGGGACAGTGAAACTCTTCTGTGTGGTACTATGGTAGACGCATGTATTGTACATTTTTCAAAACCCAGAGACTATACAATACAAGAGTGAACCCTAAAGTAAACTATGGATTTTATATGATAATGTGCCAATGAAGATTGGTTGATTTTGTGAAAATATACCACTTCAGTGTAGGATGTTGGTGGGGTGGTGGGCAAGGGGTATTATGGGAGCTCTCAGTACTCTGCTCAGTTTTGTTCTGAACTTAAAACTGTTCTAAAAACTAAAGCTTTTTGTTTTCTTTTTAATTAATAAAGAAATGAGGACTTCTCTGTTGGTCCAATGGCTAAGACTCCAAACTCCCAATGCAGGGAGCCCAGGTTCAATTCTTGGTTGGGGAGCTAGATCCCACATGCTGCAAGTCTGACCTGGTGCAGCCAAATAAATCAATAAAGATTTTTTTTTAATTAAAGAAGTGAGTTACCAAGCCACATATACAAAGAGGCCTTTATGTTCTTATCTTTTAGAACTATATATTAACACTAAAATATTTATAAAGGAAATGATAGGTCTGAGTTTGCCTCAAAATAAAACTAGGAGCAAAATGGGTGGGAATACAAATGGAATAAGATTTAACCTTGAGATGACATAATTGAAGGTCAGGTGCACATGTGCTTCCCAGGTGACTCAGTGGTAAAGAATCTGCCTGCCAATGCAGGAGACGCATCGGGAAGATCTCCTGGAGGAGGAAGTGGCAACTCACTCCAATATTCTTACTTGGAAGGTCCCATGGACAAAGGAGCCTGGTGGGCTTCAGTCCAGGAGGTCGCAGAGAGTTGGACACAACTGAGGGAGTGAGCACACATGCAGAGTGCACATGGGGCTTTATTACACACTATTGACATATTTACTTTAACTTTTTCCACATGGGGCTTTATTATACACTTTTGACATTTACTTTAACTTTTTCCATAATTAAAAAAAAATTGGTTTTAATCAGCCTTAAAAATAACGCTAAGTTGTCATTCTAACATTTAGCCAAGATTTTGCATTTTGGAAATCTCTTAGTACTTCTGTCACCTTCTAATATGAGTTTTCAAAGGACCTACACACCTCTTCACCTCTTTGTAAAAAAAACTTAAGAAA
Organism: Neotragus moschatus; assembly: GCA_006410615.1. Classification (NCBI taxonomy): domain Eukaryota; kingdom Metazoa; phylum Chordata; class Mammalia; order Artiodactyla; family Bovidae; genus Neotragus; species Neotragus moschatus. The sequence continues at coordinate 1,594,378 of SJYA01001474.1, read as the reverse complement.
AACAGCTTTATTGAAGAATTATCACACAGTTAATTGCACATATTTAAAGTAAGTATACAATTTGACCAGTTTTGACATACATGTATACCATGGAAACCACCACTGCAGTCAAGATAATGAATATAACCATCACCTGTAAGTGTCCTCTTCCTTGTAATGTCTCCCTCTATCCCTCCCCAGCTGCTCTCTATCAGGCAACCACTTACTAATGTTTGTCACTGTGTTCTAGTTTTCGTTTCCTAGAATTTTATAGAAATGAAATCATACTGTACATAACTTTTGTAAGGCTTCTTCAGCATAATTATTTCAAGATTCATCAGTGGTATAGCTTGTATCAGTAGTTCCTTTTTATTGCTGTGTTGGGGTTCCACTATATGGATATACCACAGGTACCTTTTTTTAATCCATTTACTTATTTATGGATATTTGCATTGTTTGTGGACATTTATGTACAAATCTTTGATTGGACATATTGCTTTCATATATTTTGAGTAAATGCCCAAGAATAGAATGTGATCCAGTGTAGAAAGTGTATATTTAACTTCTTAAGATACTGTCAAACAGTTTTCCAAATTGATTGTGTAACTTTGCACTGCACTGGTGCAGTAAGTTTGCACCAGTACAAGGGTTCCAGTTCCTCCACATTCTCGCCAACACTTGGTACAGTCTTGTCAGTTTTTTAACCATTCTAGTAAAGGGCACCCCAATCCAGTACTCTTGCCTGGAAAATCCCATGGATGGAGGAGCCTGGTAGGCTACAGTCCATGGGGTCGCAGAGAGTCGGACACGACTGAGCGACTTCACTTTCACTTTTCACTTTCATGCTTTGGAGGAGGAAATGGCAACCCACTCCAGTGTTCTTGCCTAGAGAATCCCAGGGAAGGGGGAGCCTGGTGGGCTGCCGTCTATGGGGTCGCACAGAGTCGGACACGACTAAAGCGACTTAGCAGCAGCAGCAGCAGTAAAGGGTACTAATATCATTGTGGTTTTAATTTACATTTCTCTGAATAATGATGTGAAGTGTCTCTTCATCTACTTGTCTTCCTAATATCTTTGGTGAAGTATCTGTTTAGATGCCTTGCTCCGTTTTTAAATTGGATTGTTTCTTTTCTCTTTCTTTTCTTTTCTAGGAGGTTTGGGGTTGTTTGTTTTCTTACTGAGTTTTATATATTCTAGATACAGGTCCTCTGTGATATATGTGATTTGCAAACACTTTCTTCTGGTCTGTGGCTTGTCTTTTTATTTTCTTAGCAGTGTATTTTAAAGGGCAGGAATAGATCAGTATAAATATTGATGAGATCTCTTTTATCTATTTTTTCTTCTTGTGGGTATCTTTTTGTTTTTTGAAATCTTTGTTTCACTCAAGTTCTCAAAAGTTTTTTCTTATATTACCTTCTTCTGGGGAACTATAGCTTTAGGTTTTACATTTAGGTCTGTATTGTGAGTATAATTTTTTGTATATGGCATGAGGTATGGATCAAAATTCATTTTTTTCCAGTTGAATATCCAGTTGTTTCAGCATCGTTTGTTGAAAAAGACTGTCCTTTTGCAAAAATCAGTTGTGCATATGTGTCAGGCTGTTTCTGGACTCTGCTTAGTCTATTTGTGCCAATATAACATTTTTTTGAGAACTGTAACTGTATAAGATGTGGCATTAGTTCTCCAACTTTTAAAGTTTTGGACATCCTCTGTATTTCCCTTTTTTAAAAAAAAAATTTTATCTACTTAATTTTGGCTGGGCTGGGTCTTCGTTGCTGCACAGGCTCCTTTCCAGTTGTGGCCAGAGGGAGCTACTCTCCAGTTGTTCACAGGCTTTTCACTGCAGTGGCTTCTCTTATTGTGGAGCATGGGCTGTGTGGCCCACAGGTTACAGTAGCTGTGGGACGTGGGTGGGTTCAGTAGTTTCGGCTCCATGGCCCTAGAGCACAGGTTCAATAGTTGTGGCTCAGAGGCTTAGTTGCTCTGCAGCATGTGGAATCTTCCTGAATCATGGATGAACTCATGTCTCCTGCATCGGCAGGCAGATTCTTTACCACTGTCCCACCAGGGAAGCCCCTATTTCCTATGTTAACTTAATAAACATTACTATAGAAAAGCTGATGGAGATTGCATTGAATTTACAGATCAGTTGGCAGGCGGGGGTGGGGGTAGGAGGGAGAATGTTGATAGAATTGACACTTAGCAGTTTTGAGCCTTTTAATCCATGTACACACAGTATAGCACTACAGTTATTTAGGTCTTAAAAAAAATATCTTTAATTGTGATTAAGGACATGAGATTCCATTTTTTAAATTTTATGTATTTTTAAAATTTTTGGCTGTGCTGAGTCTTTGTTGCTGTGTAGGGACTTTTTCTAGTTGTGGTGAGCAGTGGGTGCTACTCTCTGTTTGCAGTGTGTGGTTTTCTCCTTGCAGTGTCTTCTCTTGTTACAGAGTGCAAGTCCTAGGGCACTCACTCAATAGTTGTGGCGCATGGGCTTAGTTGCTTTGCAGCTCATGGGATCTTCCTGGATCAAACGTCGAACCCGTGTCCCCTGCATTGGCAAAGTGGAATCATGCAGTATTTGTCTTTCTGTAACTTGCTTATGCATCTCACAGTATAAAGTCCTCAAGGTTCATTCATGTTTTAGCAAGTGACAAGATTTCCTTCTCTTTTAAGGCTGAATAGTACTCCGTTGTACATATGTATCACATTTCCTTTATCCGTCTATTGTTAGACATTTGAGTTTCTTCTATCTCCTGGCTCTTGAAAATAGTGCTGCAGTAATCATGGGTGTGAAATACAATATCTCTGAGATACTGCTTTCAATTCTTTTGGATCTATACCTGGAAGTAGAGTTGCTGGACCATATGACAGTTCTGTGTTTAAGTTTTTGAGGAACCTGCATCATTTCTTATCACAGCTGTACTCTTTTACATGTCCATCCACAGGGCACAAGGGATTCAACATCTCTGCACCCTTGCTAATACTTGTTATTTTCTGGGGAGTTTTTTGATAGTAGCCGTTCTAATGGGTGTAAGAGATCTTATTTTAGTTTTGATTTTAATTTCTCTGACTAGTAACATTGAGCATCTCTTTTGTGCTTATTGGCCATTTGTATATATTCTTCTTAGAAATGCCTATCGAAATGTCTGTCCAAGTCTTTTACCATTTTAAAATAAAATTATTTGTTTCTTTGTTGTTAAGTTATAGGAGTCTTTTATATATTCTGGATATTAACCCATTATCAAATACATAATTTGCACATATTTTCTTCCATTCTCTGGTTGCCTTTTTACTCTGTTTTTTTGATGCACAGAAGTTTTAAAGTTTGATGTAGTCTCATTTGTCTATTTTTGCTTTTGTTCTTTAATTTCTTTTAGCAATATTTTATGATTTTTCAGTGTACACATATAATCAGGGTTCCTCAAGACCATGCTCAGGTTCAGTGATAAGCTAGTAGAATGACCCGCAGATCTCAGAAAAGCTGTTATACTCACAGTTTACTGCAGTGAAAAGACACAGATGAAAGTTAGCAACAGAAAAAGGCACAAGGGCAAGGATCTAGGAGACACCAGGCCCAAGCTTCCAACTGTCTTGTCCCAGTGGAGTCATGCAAACAAATGCTTGATTGTCCCAGGAGCAGTATGAGACAACATGCAGACAGTACTGCTCACCCAGAAAACATACTTGAGCCTGGGTGTCCCAGAGTTTTATTCAGGGTTGGTCATGTAAACATGGCTGGACATAGTTCTTTAACCCCTCCTAAGGTCAAGCAGATACCATGTGGCTCAAGACTCCTACTGTGGATCAGATTGTTAATGTGACCCAAGGCCTCATGTAAACAGAAACAGTCTTAATAGGCAGGCTGTTCAAGGACTTAAAGGTTATCTCCTAGGAGCCAGGCCAAATCTTTCTATGGTGTATGCAAGTTTTGGATACCCCTGACCTACTGAGTTAATTCTTTACAGTACAAAAGCTCTTTCACATCTTTTCATCCTTCAGGTCTCAGCTCAAATGTCATGTCCTCAGAAAGATATTCTCTGGTCACATTACTTGAAAGTCCCATTCTATGTATTTATCACATCACCCTATTATAGTACTATCCTAATCTGTAATTACCTTGTTTATTAGCTGTCTTCCCCTGCTTGAAATCAGTTCATGAGGGCAGTCTTGTTGACTGGTACATCCTTGTACATAACTGGCATTCACTGTTTTTTAAATTTAAAAGTTTTTCCAAATAGAAAAAATGACAAAGGATAAGAATACTTAGTTCATTTTAAAAAATGATCATTTTTTCCTAAGATAAGAGACATAGAAGTTAAAATTAAACTGAGATCCTGTATTTTAATACCCTTTCAGTTTGGTAAAAATCCAGGCATCGCAAGCTTACTATGTAGACAAGGGCTTGTTGAAACAGTCACTCTCTTGCATTGCTGAGTGTGCTATTTGGCTGTATAAATCAGGATTTGAAGTGAATATATACTTTAACCTTGTACTTCAGTGAAGTTATCCTATAAATATGCCCCTTTATGTGTGAAATAACTTCACTGCAGTAATGTTTGAAATAGCAAAAAGTTGGAAGCAAGTTCGGTGTCCATCACTAGGGGATTGGCCTAGTAAATTATGATATCTTCATATACTGGCTGTGCAGCTGGTTTTTTAAGAGAATAAGGATATTCTTTACTGACATGTAGAAAACTTTCTAAGATACAGTTTAAAAAAGAAAGCATGGTATAGGACAGTGCATTTCTTGTGCTACCATTTCTGTGGACAAGGGGAATGAGAATATGTATTTGCTTGTGTATGAATAAGGAAACTTCGAAAGGATTTGCTGAGAACAGTGACCAGTGGTAACCTGGGGGGTTAGGAAACTGAGAGTTAAGTGGGAGGTTTTTTACTGTATGCTTTTTTATACTTCTTGAGTTTAGAATCAAATGTGTATTTTGCCTCTTTAAGTAAATAGTTTTTTTTTTTAAGGCATAAATTATATATCCAAAGTATTATGTGAAACAGTGCTCCAGTATCCTGTATCAGCTCTGAGGGAGGGGCAGGGTAGGGTCACCAATGTTCCCTATAAACTAGCATATCTAGTTATCCTTGTTAAATGTACTCACCCTTAACAAGCATGTTATGATTGCCTCTTTCATGCTAAATTCACCCAGGTAAACAGCTCACATAGCCTTATAGGAGAGATGTGGTGCCATAGAAAGAACCATTTTGAAGTGAGAGATTTGAATTTGATTTTCCTACCTCTGTGGTTTTCTGACTATGAAATTTTGTATCAGTTGCTTTACTGTTCATCTACCAAAACCTCCCAACATATAAAGATAAACAAGATGAAGTGAGAGTACTTTTAAATTATATAAGTACTTTATATAAATCATATAATACTAAATTACATAAATGCTTTGCAAATACTATATTAAGAGCTGTTATTACTTGCATTTAGTTTATACTAAACATTAATCAGCCCAAGTTGGCCATAATTGTATTGCTGAATATTAGCCACAACTGCAACGTTCTTAGCATACGGCACAGTCCCCTCCTCCTAAGAGAGTTGAAGTGTGAATTCCCTCAGCTCTCCTGCTTCTCAGCTATCTACCCCACTATGCCCTTGTTGTCTAGAGCCCGCCTTCCTCATAACCCTTTCCTTCCTAGTGAACTTCAGTGACTTGTGTTCAGCAAAATTACCTCTCTTGGTAAGTGGTATGGATTTTTCTGTCTTTTGTGCTTTGCAGTTGTTTCCTTTCCGCTCTAGTAGGCCTGGAGTCTTCATAAATGTGTCCTCCATGAGGTCAAACAGGCAGAGAGCACCAGTGCCTTTGTAAGGCCAGCTTTTCTCTCTTCTTCCATTCCTCATCATTTATCCCCTACCCTGCTTCATTAGTTATCATCTCTGTGTTTTGTATCATCAACGTTTTCCTCTCATCCTGACTCTGTACTTTGACCTGACAAGTATGCTCAAGTCTCTGACATCCCTAAAATAACTTTTTAAAATTTGAATCTCTTTTGCCCATTTTTGTTCTTTTTTGGCTTCAAGGAATAATTGCCTTTAATTTCTCAGTTTGCATTCATTCCCCAGTCCATTACGATTTACGGATAACCTGCTGCTTAAGCTTTGGAGTTATTCACACTTCTCTCCTTGGTGGTCATCTCACTTTGTATTTTTCCTTCCACAGCTGTTGTGTTACATTATTGACCAACGCATCCACCTATACTTTCTCCCTGAGATTTCATCCACGTTCATAGCTATAGAAACTAATGGCTTCCTTCAACTCTCTTCTGAGCTTGAAATGCACCTTTCTAAATTCTCTCTCTTCACCTAACTTAAACCTCTCTCCGCTCCTCTAGCCTGCTTATCTTCTTGTGCTCCCTGTGGCCATCAGTGCTGTCACCACCTTCCTAGTCCCTTAAGCCAAAACCTCCAGAGTCCTTGCTGACTCCTTCCTGACCATTCGCGTGTAATTTGCCACAAAGCTCTGTCATTCGCTTCCGAAGTATTTTTCTCACACCTCTCCTATTTTCCATCACCACTTCAGCAAGTTTGTTAAAAATGAAACATAATCTGATGTGTCACTTCCTCAACCTTAGCAGTTTTTATGACTTTTTTGTTGCCTACAGGACAAAGTCTGAAGTCCCTGGCATGGCAAACAAGGTTCTTTACAGCCTGTTCCTAACCTTCCTTTTCCTGCCACCAGCCCTGACCGCCCTGTTCTCAGCCACCTCAGGAATACTCATAAGTTTTCTGCATAGGCCTGTGGCGCAGTTGACGTTGTCTCTGCCTGGAGCCTGTTCACCTTCCATTCTTGAAGGTTCTATTCAAGAATTGTATCTTTCATGTTGTCTTTCTTTTTTGCTTTAAATTTTTATTGACATATAGTTGATTTACAATGTTGTGTTAGTTTCAAGTGTATAGCAAAGTGATTCAGTTATTCATATATACATAGTGATTCAGTTACACATATATACATATATGTATTTTTTATTTTTCATGATTTCCCTTGTGGTTAATTACAGGATATTGAATATGGTTCCCTGTCCTATACAGTAGGCCCTTTTATTTTATTCTACCTTACATGTAGTAGTCTGTTATTTGCTAATCTCAAACTCCTAATTTATCCCTTCTCTACCCTCTTTCCCCTTTAGTAACCATAATTTGGTTTTCTATGTCTGTGAGTCTGTTTCCATTTCATAAATAAGTTCATTTGTTATCATTTTAGATTCCAAATATAAGTGATGTCATATATTTGTCTTTCTCTGATTTACTTCACTCAGTGTGATCATCTCTAGGTCTGTAGCTGCAGATGGCGTTATTTCATTCTTTTTTTATGGCGGAGTAATATTTCAGTGTGTGTGTATGCCACATCTTCATCTATTCATTTGTTGATAGACATTTAGGATGCATCCTTGTCTTCATTATTGTAAATAGTGCTGCTGTGAACATTAGGGTGCATGTATCTTTTTGAATTAGAGTTTTATGCCCAAGAGTGGAATTACTGGATCATTTGGCAACTCTCTTTTTAGTTTTTCAAGGAACCTCCATATAGTTTTCCATAGTGGCTGCATCAGTTTACATTCCCACCGTATGTTGCCTTTCTTGATCATAAACAATTAGTTCTGTAGCACTTTGTTCACATCTCTAGTGTTTCCCTAATATTAAAACTATCTTATGAGCTTCTAAGGATAGCATCTAGATCTTTTTAGTTTCTGCTGTAGTGTTACAGCAGAATAACTGAAATATAGGATGGAATGAATAAATTGAAAGTCAAATGAAAGAGAAAGCCTACAGTAAGTCTGCAGAGCAGTCATGTTGTCTTGTGAATGACAGATTGAGAGGAGGTTAGCTCGATTTCTGCAGTCGGACTCACCTGGGTTCAAACCCTCTTTATAACACAAGCTGTGGCTGTTTCCTTGCCTGGAAAGTGATGATGGTAAGGTGGTTGTGAGAGTTAAATGTCAAAGTACATATCAGGAATTCCCTGGTGGTCTAGTGGTTAGGGTGCAGGGCTTTTACTGTTTAGGACACAGGTTCAATCCCTGGTTGGGGAACTAAGAGCACACAAGCCTTGACTTGGAGCCCCAAAAAGGGCATATATTACAATCCCTAGTACCGCTATTATCAAGCATGTAATATACTTGGTTAAACTCTATAGTCAAAAATGAGATACAAGATACAAGGCGTGTCTTCCTAGGAGCTTCCTGTCTTAACCAGCTGATTGCCTTTTGTCAGCAACAGTGACTATCAGTCTACTCGCATATCCTGTTTCATTTACTTCTCTGTTATTTTTCTCCTATTTTCTATTATTTTTATTTTGTTTTTGTTAATGCTCTTGAGAGTCATTCTACCCTTTACAAAAACTGAATTTTAGATCTAATAATATCAAAAAGGAAATTGAACTTGATTAGGCAAGGATAGATCCAGGATAATGATAATGGTAAAAAAGTGATGTTTAGAACTAGAGAAAAATGGAATCTACTTTCATTCCTTCATTCTTGCATTTATTGTTCCTTTCCTCTATATAGGTGGGAATGGGTTTGGAGAGCATCAGAATTAAGGCCTAGATTCTTTCTGTAAAGGTGTTTTTTTTTTTTTTTATTGAATACTGTTTTGAGATAACTATAGATGGTAAGAAATAATACTGACAGATCCCCTGTATGTCACTGCAAAGATTTCTAAGTCTTATTAATAATGAAGGTGAGATAGTTTCTTGTATAAATGATAGGAAACTACAGGTAAAAAAGCATTTCGTGATTTTAAAAAAGGTGAGATTACTCTGCTTGAAGGTGCAGTAAATAAGGAAGGCTTCATGCAGATGTCATTTTTTAAGTCAAAAATTCCAAAGAATGAGTACAGTTGTATTAGAGTTAGAAAGAGCCGGGTGAGAGGGAGTACCTGGGTTCCTCCAGTGGACAGTGGTAAATAATCTCGACTTTTAGGCTGCATACTTCCTGTAAATTGATTCTCTCTTGCTTTAAGTTTTTGGAAACTCGCGTAATAATGGGCCCGTTGTTACCCTGGGATCTAATCATTGCATTTTCTGTTTTTGATATAGAACACTTTGATTTTCCTGGGAGTCTGACTTACTGAAAAATCTCCTCCTGTGCTTTTAGAATGACAGTAGAGAGCGGCATGATCACGGCAACGAGAGGCGGAGGCATGGCAACACTGAGTCGGTAGCCAATGGCCGAGCCCCCAGCAGCTCACAGCAGGTGGTGGAGCAAGAGGAAGAGGAAGATGAAGAGCTGACATTGAAATACGGCGCCAAACATGTGATCATGCTGTTTGTCCCTGTGACTCTCTGTATGGTGGTGGTTGTGGCCACCATCAAATCAGTCAGCTTTTATACCCGGAAGGATGGGCAGCTGTACGTATGAGTATTGTGGGTTGTGAGCCTCAAGGCCAGTCTAGCTGTCCTGTGTAGCATGTCATCATCACCTTGAAGACCTCTGACCTCTGCACTGAAGGGCCATGAAGGCTAGAGAGTCCATCCTCTCTGATAACTGGAAGCAGATGATGCTTTACGTAGAAAAAATAAAGCTGTGGAGTTATATTTTTTATGTAGCATCCCTAGATTGTGCTCAGTTTATTTGGAATTGAGCAAGAAAAGAACTGAGTAGTGATTTTAGCACTTCAGGGCCATTGGGCCCATTGTTCTTCTCCCCAGAATGTTTTTTTCCTTTTCTAACTTTGGTAGATTAATTCCTATTATCCGTCTCATCTTGGCTGAAAAATAACTTCCATGATCCTCCTAAAAGAATTAGGCCCTTCTTGGTATTCTGTCGCAAGCTGTTCTTTCTTCACTTGTCACAATATCCAAGTGTATATTTACTTTCCTTACTTAATGCCTGTTTTCCTTCTATACCACGAGGACTATGAGAGCACTTTTGTTTCCAGGTTGAGGAGTGTAATAAATGTTCGGCCAAAAAAAAAAAAAAGTTCAGTGAAAGTATGAAGAAGGAATGCAGACTGGCCCTGAAGTGTTTGCTGAACGCCACGCAGATCCTCTGGTTCTGTTGGTGTCTGCCCTTTGTCTCCAAGGAAAATGCTCTGATTCAGATGTCACCTAGTTCTGTCTTTGGGACCCTGTTGGGCTCAAGATATTTTAAGTGAATTATGAAATTGGCAAGAGTCTGGAAAACTCTGTGGGGTTCTGAAAGCCAGGCTTTAACCTTTTGAGAGAAAGGCTAAGACAATGAGTGAAGAGCAGGGGTTGGAGACAGTTACCAGAAGAAGTTGGGGAGTATTGTCTCTGTAAATTAAAGTTAGGTTTGGCTGCATGTTATAGAACCAGGTTAGCAAGCTGTGGCCCCACAGGCCAGATCTGCCTGCCACCTCCCTTGGTAAATGAAGTTTTATTGGAACATGGCCGTGTCCATTCATTTATGTATTGTCTTCGGCTGCTTTCATACTACAGGGGCAGAGTTGAATGGTTGTAGCAGAGACCATATGACTCACAAAGCTTAAAATATTTACTCTGCAGTCCTTTACAGAAAGTTTGCCAAGCCCATTATAGAAAATCAAAACAGATAATTCCCTGGTGGTCCAGTGGCTAAGACTTGACGCTTTCACTGCTGAGGCCCAGGTTCAGTCCCTGGTCAAGAAACTGAGATCCTGCAAGCCAAATGGCACAGCCAAAAAAAAGAAAAAATTTAAAAAACTGGTTTGAGTGATATGTTTTCTTGTCTCCCACAGAATAGTGAAGAGGTAGTTCAGATTGTACAGTGCTTCCTTTTCACCGAGGACTCAGGCTTCTTCAGTCTTTCTTTTTTGTCTTCTGTTGTCTAGGTTATTTCAGGGTCCAGTATTGGTGCTGGAGCCCCAGCCTTCATTCAGACAGCAGGAAGGAATGGAGGAGAAAAGGACATAAGACATACCTCTCAGCAGAACTCACTCCTCCCTTAAAAGTTCCACAGACCACATCTGCTGATAACGCAGTGGTCATTACTTATTCTCGTGGCTGTATGTAACTCCAGGGGAGGCAGAAATAAAGTCTTCTGTTGAAAACATTGGTACCTGGAATGAAAGTGTTTTCATATGAAACAGGGTAGATGGATATATGACATTATCTCAAGACAACTTTAGTTGTAGTCACCCTACAGATAGAAGATAATTACCCACCATTTTACCTTCCTCTTAGAACCACTTGTAGTCTAGGTAGTTTATGGCAGAATCTAGTAGTACTTTAACAAATCACTGATAAGCTGTGGAGAAAACATTTGATGAGGTAATTATTTCCGTATAAAGTGTCCACTAGATGGAGCCAGTGTCTGGCGCACGTGGGTCCACCTCTATTTTAACCATCTCCTTTTATTTTGAAGAGCTTATTTTAGCATAAAGCTACTTTTCTTAGGTTAAAAATTCGTGGTTAGATTGATGAGCTGAAGAAAAAGTGATTCATAAGGTATCAGTTAAATCTGGGAAACAAAGCTTGTTTTGGAGAGCATGTAGTTTAGAATCTCCATTAACCCCTGGGGCTTTTGTTTTATTACAGAATCTATACTCCATTTACAGAAGACACGGAGACTCTGGGACAGAGAGCCCTGCACTCAATTCTGAATGCTGTGATCATGATCAGCGTCATTGTCTTCATGACGATTTTCCTGGTGGTTCTATATAAATACAGGTGCTACAAGGTGAGCGTGAGATACAGAGCTTTGCTTTCCATCTTTTTTTTCTTTTTTTCCTAATAATTTTATTTTTTGGCTGTGCTGGGTCTTTGTTGTTGTGTGGGCTTTTCTCAAGTTGAGGCGAGCGGGAGCTACTCTAGTTGAAGTGTTTGGGCTTCTCATTGCGGCGGCCTCTCTGGTTGGGGAACATGGGCTCAAGGGCATACAGGCTTCAGTAGTTGTGCCGCGTGGGCTCAGTAGTTGCGGCTCCCGGGCTCTAGAGCACGGGGTCCAATAGTTGTGGCACACGGGCTTGATTGCTTCACAACCTGTAGGCTCTTCCCAAATCAGGGATCGAACCCATGTCTCCTGCATTGGTAGGTGAATTCTACCACTGCGTCACCAGGGAAGCCTTCCACTATCTTCTTTAATTGTTGGATTGTCCTGTCACCTGACTCGGTCTAATAAAGAAAAAGGTCTTATATTCTAAAACTAAGTTAATTTTTAGTCTCCCCTGTTCATGTGTGGAACAAAAAGGCATAAATGAAAAACAAATGTTTTCATAAAATATCACAGTCTAAATGGTTTTAACATTTTGATTTGCAATATACTTAGGACCTTCCAGAAGAATATATCCTAAGACCTTTGTGAATTCCCTCATTGACAAATAGCACTATATGATATAATTGTCCCCATAAAATAATGTATAACCACAGAAAATTCAGATTTTCAGCTTGAATGCATGCATGCTCAGTTGCTCAGTCGTGTCCGACTCTTTGTGTGACCCATGGAATGTAGCCCACCAGGCTTCTCTGTCCATGAGATTATCCCAACAAAAATACTGTAGTGCATTGCTATTTCCTTCTCCAGGGATTCTCCACTTGGGGATCGAATCTGAGCCTCCTGAGGCTCTTGCATTGGCAGGCAGGTTATTTACCACTGAGCCACCGAGGAAGCCCCTTCAACTTGAGAGCAAAGCAGTGAAACCACCTTCAGATGCCAATGTTGAACTCATTGGTGACTGGCTGAATTCCCGTCCATTCCCTCACCTTCTCTCCTGCAGGAACAGGAATTTTTTGCTTGGGAAATAAAGGCAGGGGCAGTTATGCAGGGAAGAGACAGGCCCAGACCTCCCAGCCTCTGCTCCCTACCTCACGCTACCTAAGTAACTTGAGGGTAAATTTCAGCTGTCTGGCACATGTTTCAGATTCATGCCTCAGAAAAATGACAAATTATTACAGATCATGAACCTTTAGGCTCATTCTGAAACAAAAGAAATAAGTATTAACTTTTCAAATATTGAATTCTACACGCTTTTTACTTTGTATTTTCTATACTTCAGTATATTCTTTAACATGGTTAAAATCAAATTATAATCAGTATGTGTCCTTTTTTAAAACTATTACCTTGGCATAAGCATTTTCCCATATTATAAATTCTTTTAAAATATGTGTAATGACTACATAATATTTGACTCAATGAGTGTATTGTCATTTACTTCCCCTAATTTGGACATTCGAGTTCTTTCCAGATGTTCACTACCCTAAAAAACAGTGAATGTCTTTATGCATAGAGCTTTTCAATTTTTCAAATTATTTCCTTAGAGTATAAGCCCAGGCACAGAATTTCTGGAGCAAATTGTGTACATATTTTTGGCTGTCTTGGTATGCAGAATTTTGTTTTCAAATTGATAGTATCAATTTGTACTTAACACTAGTGGTGAATGAGGCTGTCTTACTCTACTTTCACCAGCATTGAATTTGTAAAAATAACCTGTGCAGGGAATTCCCTGGCAGTCCAATGATTAGGACTCTACACTTGCACTGCAAGGGCATGGGTTCAATCCCTGGTCAGGGAACTAAGATCTCACATGTTGTACAGTGTGGCTAAAAATATATACACATATATATGCTGCTGAGTCACGTCAGTCATGTCCGACTCTGTGCGACCCCATAGACGGCAGCCTACCAGGCTCCCCTGTCGCTGGGATTCTCCAGGCAAGAACGCTGGAGTGGGTTGCCATTTCCTTCTCCAATGCATGAAAGTGAAAAGTGAAAGTGAAGTCGCTCAGTCGTATCCGACTCTTAGCGACCCCATGTACTACAGCCTTCCAGGCTCCTCCAACCATGGGATTTTCCAGGCAAGAGTACTGGAGTGGGGTGCCATTGCCTTCTACACACACACACACAATCACTCACACACAAAATCACACACACACACATATAAAATCTATTCTAACCTGAATAGGCAAAGCAAAAATGTCTCAATTTGCTTTTAGTTGATTATTAGTGAGATTGAATATCCTTTCACTATTCACCTTTTCACTGTTCACAGACTTCTAAAATTATACAGAGTTTAACCTTGTTTGTTGAGTGGGTGAAAGTATTAACCTAAATGATGACCATTTACAGTCTGACATCAGAATCTGGAGATTGAAGACAAAAGATGTGATGTGACAGGCAGTCATCTACAGTCAGGCACCCAAAGAGCAAATGATGTAAAGCCATTCCCCTCCCACTGCCTAAATGTGCTCATGTCTCAGTTACTTTTAATCTTTTTCTCACTATATACAATTTTGTGTACATAAAAGTGCCTACCTGCCAGTTCCATTTCTCTGCTTTATTGGACTCTCTTTGTGACTTGTATCTGGATTGTGTGCTACTTTTATTCTCCACATGTCAGTGGGAGTCCCCTAGGGATTTACATTCTTTTTTGGTGTTTGGAAACCTCTTTCTGCTTCTCCAGCAGGAACCTAGAGGGCTTATCATCTTGCTAAAGCCCACTTAGGTTGTGTTGAGTGCAGATGGAGGAGGGCAGTACTGGAGGGAAAAGGTGGTAAACTTAGCCCTGGCTTCCCAGTCCTTCTGATTCCCCAGCCTATGTAATGGCAGCTGCATGCATTCGGTCCAGATTTTATAGGTATATTTGACAGGAGAGACAGGATGGAATGGGCTTTTTTACTCCTTATATAGAACCTATCTCAAGGTATTTTGGGGAGTTTTGTGCATCTTTTAGTTAGCGCTTCATGTTAGACAGTCCAAAGGTTTATACTTAGCTGGATTTCCATGTTCACCCATTCACTGGTGGTGTTTTGCTTTGCTTTTTAAAATACTTATGTTTTGGCCAGCCTAGCCAATTCTATAGCAACAAGTTGTTTACTTTGACTCTTAGTATAAAAATAAAAGGAGCTTTTGAGTCAGAAATTCAGAAACTTGCCAGGACCTGTTTGGAAATAAGCCCTGAGGATTTGTTGTATCAGGAGTTGGTTGTGCAATGTCTTTGAGAAGCACAGGAGCTAAAAGACCAAACAAACCTTAAAAAGGAAGAACTGGAAAAGGCACTTTAATTATTTATTGTTTGATATAGATGAAACCATACAGCTTACTGAAGTCACATGATTTCTGGCCTAGATAATTCAGTGTTTAGAGGAGATCTTTGCCATGCTGTACTGAGCTACAGGCTCATTTGTTTCAGAGCCTGTAGCTCTGAAACAGGAAAGCTGAGCTAGGGATTTTTGTAAGATGAGAAAGGCCTGTTTTACCACCTGATGTTCTAGGAAAAGGGGAGGTGTTACTTAGTCATCAGAAGAGGCTTTGAATTCAGGTAATAATTCAGAAAATCATAACATCCATGATTAACCTAGGAAGAAAACCATTAAAGTCATTATTGCAAGCAGAGGGCTAATATTTTTGCAGTGTGAAGAGCACTTACAAATAATTAAGAAAATTATGGATATCCTAATAGGATATTTTAAAAACCCAAGAAGAGAAATTATGAAGGAAATCTAGATGGCCAGGAGAGGAAAAGAGGAGGAGAGTGGTGTATGTATATTTTCTCATTGGCAAAAATATATATATTAAGATAGCAAATTAACATTTAGCTTATTGACTTGGTAAAAATTAGTCAGGACTTAATTTGCGGAGTCACTAAGCCAGTATATATCAGTAGTCAGTAATTAGAAAATGTCTATACACTATAATTGTGTAATTTTGCTTTCATGATTTATCTTAGAGAAGTAAAAATGCTGAAAAATGTTTGCATACTAGATATTAATCCTAGCATAAAATATAATTGGAAAAAGAAGGAAAACCCCACAGATACCATGCATAAGGCAAAAATTGTGAGCTCATGAATATAAGTAAACTCTCATTGAGGCATTTTTTTTATATATATAATTTAATTAAAAAAATATAAGACTTACAGCAAAGAAACAAATCTATAATGGCAAATATTAAGGCAACAAAATATGAATAAGAAAAGGTGATTTTTAAAGCCAGGATCATTACCAATGACTCAAAATCATACAATGCATAAACTATGCCTATAGTCTACCGAATAATAACACAATAATAATATCACTTATAAAGAAAACAAAGTATAAGACATTGAGGCATTTAAAATCAATATTTTCAAAAAATATTTGGTGGAATGAGAATCTGTAATAAAAATGAAGTTTTAAAAGACAGAATGTGAACTCTCATATTACATGATTCTAATTTTTTTTAAAGGTCTTTACATATGCAGACAAACATGTCTGAGAAGGAAAGGTTAATATCAACTTTGGTTCTTAGTGGTCAGTGGAAATTGTTTTTTTCTTTTAGTGTTTCTATATTTTCTATATGTCATAAGTATATATTACTTTGTATTCAGAAAAATACTGTTTTTTAAAAATAGCATTTCATGTTCCCTTGCCCCTCCCCACATAAAACAAGATAAAAAAAGAAAGTTGAGGGTTCCTAGTATGCAATATTTACTCTCGCTCTTAATTTGGAGTTTAATATGGAATATCCATGTACATCTCCCACTCTTTAAAATTCTTTGTTTTGTGTTATTTTATATGGGGCTTCCCTCGTGGCTCAGCTGTAAAGAATCTGCCTGCACTGTAGGAGACCTGGGTTCAATCCCTGAGTCAGGAAGATCCCCTGGAGAAGGAAATGGCAACCCACTCCAGTATTCTTGCCTGGATAATTCCCTGGGCAGAGGAGCCTGGCAGGCCTACAGTCCATGAAACTTGGATTAAATCGAAAGCTGGCTTTTGAGTACAGTGGGTTAGGATGCATATGGAAAGATTCCTTTTTGCTTAAGCTTTATTATTTTCTTTGCACATGAAATAAAGGACTCTCTTCAGAATATTTTGCTAAAGTTGAAGTACTTAGAGGGAAATGTACAGGTGTCTTCAGTTTACTTTGATACATATTAAAATGGACTCATTGGGTGGAGAGATGGATAAGACTGTTACAAAGCAAGTACAGCAAATGTGAATGGTAGAATTTAGGTGGTATATGGGCAGTGGTTGACTGTGTTTGAAAATTTTTATAATAAAATGTTAGGAGGAGTTTTTGTGGAAGAACACCAGAAATTAAGTTTGTTGTATTTGGATAGTAAATTTAGAATATTTAACTGTTGAAGGAATACCAACTTTCATGATGGAAAACCACTCTTTTGACCTTTTCCCAAGTTGTAACATTTTATAAAGTTGTTTTAAAGAAAGGCAGAGAGACTTTTTAAGAAATCTTTTCTTTCAAAGGATTTATCAAAACAGAGCCAAAGAGAAAATGAATGTAGATTCTAATGTTAACTTTAGTAACAACTAGATTTTGGTAATTTAGAGCTGTATAGTTGGAACAACTGGATCTGGGAGGTAGGGGTGGAAGATTTTTTTCTTTAAAATGGAGACAAAATAATATTCTTGATTTGAAGCTTTTGTTTTTCTTTTTATAATTTTATTTTATTTTATTTTATTTATGGCTATGCTGGGTCTTCACTGCTGTGTAGACTTTTCTCTAGTTACGGAGAGCAGAGTGTATTCTTTAATTGCAGTGCACGGGTTATTCACCTAACTGCTCAAGCTTTTCCTTGTGGTGGCTTCTCTTGTCTTGAAGCACAAGCCCAGGCTTCAGGAATTGTGGCACATGGGCTCACTAGTTGCGGCTCCCAGGCTCCAGAGCACAGTTTCAGTTAGTTGTATCACAGGACCTTAGTTTTCCAAGGCATGTAGGATCTTCCCAGACCAGGGATCAAACCTGTGTCTCCTGCATTGACAGGCAGATTCTTTACCACCAAGCCGCCAGGGAAGCCCTGCAGCTTTCTTTTTTATTTCTTTAAGGTTTAATTTGATCTTTCTGGTTAAGAGATACGTTTGGAAAAGTTGGTGGTTAAGTAGCTTCTTCTGTCATAACAGTAAAATTCATTGAAAGAATAAAGTTTATTATGGGTGTATCTACCTTAAAATAATTTTACTTTTGGTTAAAAATTACTTGACAGTTTATCATATTTCTCCATTCTGTTTTTTAAAACTGCAGACTCCTTGGGTTATATAGCATTTCCCCAAATATACTCATCACATAAAATTACCATAATTTTTTTTATCTTGTTTAATAGATTAATCAAGCTCTAGGGACTTTTCCTGATGGTCCAGTGGTTAAGGCTTCATGCTTCCACTGCAGGGGGCATGGTTTCTATCCCGGGTTGGGGAACTAAGATCCTGCATGCTGTATGTTCAGTTCAGCCGCTCAGTCGTGTCCGACTCTTTGCGACCCCACCAACTGCAGCATGCCAGGCCTCCCTGTCCATCACCAACTCCCAGAGTTTACTAAACTCATGTCCATTGAGTCAGTGATGCCATCCAACCATCTCATCCTCTGTCATCCCCTTCTCCTCCTGCCTTCAATCTTTCCCAGCATCAGGGTCTTTTCAAATGAGTCAGTTCTTCATATCAGGTGGCCAAAGTATGCTACTTGGTTAGGCCTCCAAAAATAATTGATTAAAAATTAAGTTCTGATTGTCTCTCTCATTTTAATATGCTTTACATGAGTTATAGGGTCTAATATTTATACAGTGCTGTATGAATTCTGTGTTATAATGATAGACTAACATATAAGCATTATTAGTGAATCAAGTAAAATAAACATAGCATACTAATACTGAGATCTCAGATATTAAATATTTTTTCTTCAAATGGTTATATAATTTAGAAGGCCTATTTTCTCTGTACAGTTAATGTATGTATACACTGGTCACTTAACTAAATTTCTGATTTTCAGTTTTGTGACTTTGATTTATCAGTTATTTTATCAATTTATTATCAGTTATTTTATTTTTTATTTATTAATTTTTTATTGTAGGGATACATCAGAATTCCTCTATTGAAAATATTGCTCCTTTAAAGTGTAAATGTTAACTGTTGACTCTATTGATACCTTTTCTAATTGAAGTCTAGTTAATTTATAAAATACATTTTTGTTGCTTATCTATTTTACACATAGTGGTTTTGTATCTCTTAATCACATACCCCTAATTTATTTTTTAAAATTTTTATTAGAGTATAGTTGATTTACAATGTTGTGTTAGTTTCAGGTATACAAGAAGATGAATCACATGTATATATATATATGTATATGTCCACTCGCTTTTTCTAGGATTCTTTTCCCATATAGGCCATTACAGAGTATTGAGTAGAGTTCCCTGTGCTATATAGCAGATTCTTATTAGTTGACTATTCTATGTATAGTAGTGTGTGTATGTCAATCCCAATCTCGCAGTTTATCCCACCCTCCCTTTATCATTTGGTAATAAGTTTGTTTTCTACATCTGTGACTCTGTTTGTAAATAAGTTGATTTGTAGCCCCCCTTGTTTTAGATTCCACATATAAGCAATATCATATGATATTTGTCTTTCTATGTCTGACTTACTTCACTCAGGATAACAGTCTCTAGGTCCATTCATGTTGCTACAGTGACGTTATTTGGTTCCTTTTATGGCTGAGTAGTATCCCAGTGTATATATGTACCACCTCGTCTTTATCCATTCCTCTGTTGATGGACATTTAGGATGCGTCTGTGTCTTGCCTATTGTAGATAGTCCTTCAGTGAACATTGGCATATTCCTAATTTGTGCCCTCTACTTCTCATTCATCTTTGGTAATCACTGTTTTTTTTTCCCAATATCTGTGTATCTGTTTCTATTTTGCATGTACACTCATTTGTATTATTTTTTAGATTCCACTTATAAATGGTATCATAGAGTATTTGTCTTTCTCTGACTTATTTCATTAAGCCTAATATTCTCTAGGTCCATCCATGTTGCTGTAAGTGGCAAAATTTCATTCCTTTTTAAGACTGAGTAGTATCCCTGTGTGTGTGTGTGTGTGTGTGTGTGTGTGTGTGTGTGTGTGTTTATTTATGTGTATTACATCTTCTTTATCCATTTGTCTGCTAATGGGCAGTTGGGTTGCTTGCATATGTTGCCTGTTGTAAATAGTGCTGCTGTGAACAGAGGCGTTCATGTATCTTTTCAAATTAGTGATTTATTTTTTTTTCTGGATATATATCCAAGAGTGGAATTGCTGGATCATATGGTAATTTTAGTTTTTTGAGGAACCTTCATTTTGTTTTTCACAGTGGCTGAACCAATTTTCATTGCCTCTAAGAGTGTCTACATCCTCCCCAACATTTGTTATTTGTGGTCATTTTGACAAGTATTTTGACAAGCCATTCTGATAAGTATGAGGTGATACCTCATTGTTGTTTTGATTGCATTTCTCCAATAATTAGTGGTATTGAGTATCTTTTTGTGTTCCTGTTGGCCATTTGTATGTATTTGTTGAGAAAATGTGTTCTCCCATTTTTTTGATTGGGTTGTTTGTTTTTTTCTTTTTTTGGTGTTGAGTTCTGTGATTTATTCATATATTTTGGATATTAACCCCTTGTCAGTCATATCATTTGCAAATATTTTTTTCCATTCTGTAGGTTGTCTTTGATAATTTATTTTGAATTTATCTTTTCTTTTAAAATTTTACCTATTTCTAAAGGAATGAAGGTCTCTATGTATGAAATTTCTATTTTATGAGTAGTTCAGCACCATTATAGGTATTTACTGTTTCTAAAGCTGCTTCTGTTTTGGTATTTGAAAATCATAACATATACAGAAATAACATACTATTTTTGAAATAAGAAATGTGGATTTTTTTTTTTTTTTATGTTGAGGGATCTGTTAATTATATTGAAATTCTTTTCTAGGTCATCCATGCCTGGCTTATTCTTTCATCCCTGTTGTTGCTGTTCTTTTTCTCATTCATTTACTTGGGGTAAGTAGTGAAATATTTGGTCTGTTTTTCAGAAATTAACTGTTTGGACTCTATAACTGTCACTTAAAGAAATGTTCTTTGTTGATGAGTTATTAAATTATTGTTTCAACGTATAGATCATCCTTGGTATGTATACAACTTGTTAATATTATCAATAAATTCAGTTCAGTTCAGTCACTCAGTTGTGTCCGACTCTTTGTGACCCCATGGACTGCAGCACACCAGACCTCCCTGTCCATCACCAACTCCCGGAGTTCACTCAGACTCATGTCCATTGAGTCGGTGATGCCATCCAACCATTTTATCCTCTGTTGTCCCTTCTCCTCCTGCCTTCAGTCTTTCCCAGCATCAGGGTCTTTTCAAAAGAGTCAACTCTTCACATGTGGTGGCTAAAGTATTGGAGTTTCAGCTTCAGCATCATTCCTTCCAATGAACACCCAGGACTGATCTCCTTTAGAATGGACTGGTTGGATCTCCTTGCAGTCCAAGGGACTCTCAAGAATCTTCTCTAACATCACAGATCAAAAGCATCAATTCTTCGGCTCTCAGCTTTCTTCACAGTCCAACTCTCACATCCATACATGACCACTGCAAAAACCATAGCCTTGACTAGATGGACCTTTGTTGGCAACATCGTGTCTCTGCTTTTTAATATGCTGTCTAGGTTGATCATAACTTTCCTTCTGAGGAGTAAGCATCTTTTAATTTCATGGCTGCAATCACCATAGGGATTTGCTTTTGTCGATCTTTATTTATAATAAGAACTTAAAGAACTCAACACTGCAGTTAATTCTGTCTTTTTAGTAAAGAAAATTTACTGTATTCTTTAGTATAATTTATAAATCATAATATTAATGCATTTCAAACATGTATAAAGGTGAATTAATTGATTTTCAAACTTTCATTTTTTTTTATCAGTCTTTTTTTCTTTCAACTGAAATCTTACATGAGAACTGCACATACAACATAGAAAAAAGTGGAGCTGCTTTGTTGAAGAGAATAGAGAGGCTCGGAGATTTGCCCACTTGGTCTTTCTCTCAGCCCCAATAGCAGAATGCAGGTCATTGCACTAGGTCTTAAATTAGGATCAGAAATATTAAAAGTAAAAAATAAACTGAAGGGTTAATTCTTTGGTAGAGGCAGGGAGAATGACCATAGACCAAAGAAATCAATGTAAGAATCTCTATGAAACAGGTTATTTTCTCGGAAAAAGCTAATTGCCAATACTGACCACTGAAATGATAGAAAATCTAAGTAGAGCAAAGAAAAAAATACAGAAAGTTGTTAAAGAGGTTCTTATACACCTCCACCAATAACAATAATACCAGGCTCAAATAATTTCATAGAAAAATTCTATTAAACCTTTAAGGAACTAATAATTCTAATACTATTTTAACTGTTCCAGAGCATAGAAAAAGCAGAAAAGCTTCGAGATTCTTTTTAAGAAGCCAGAGTAATATTTATACCAAAACCCCATAAATAATCAAGATAAAGGAAACCATAGACCACTCCTGTTTATTGATGCCAAAGAATAACTCAGTTCAGTCGCTCAGTCATGTCCAACTTTTGCGACCCCATGGACGCAGCATGCCAGGCCTCCCTGTCCATCACCAACTCCCAGAGTTTACCCAGACTCATGTCCATTGAGTCGGTGATGCCATCCAACCATCTCATCCTCTGTCGTCCCCTTCTCCTGCCCTCAGTGTTTCTCAGCATCAGGATCTTTTCAGATGAGTCAGCTCTTCGCATCAGGTGGCTAAAGTATTGGAGTTTCAGCTTCAGCATCAGTTCTTCCAATGAACACTAAAAGACTGATTTCCTTTAGAATGGACTGGTTGGATCTTCTTGCAGTCCGAGGGACTTTCAAGAGTCTTCTCCAACACTACAGCTCAAAAGCATCAATTCTTCAGCGCTCAGCTTTCTTTATGGTCCAGGTCATATCCATACATGACTATTGGAAAACCCATAGCTTTGACTAGACAGACCTTTGTTGGAAAAGTAATGTCTCTGCTTTTTAATAAGCTGTTTAGGTTGGTCATAACTTTTCTTCCAAGGAGCAAGTATCTTTTAATTTCATGGCAGCATTCACTATCTGCAGTGATTTTGGAGCCCCCAAAAATAGTCTGTCACTGTTTCCATTGTTGCCCCATCTGTGTTCCATGAAGTAATGGGATTG
Source organism: Neotragus moschatus (assembly GCA_006410615.1). Classification (NCBI taxonomy): domain Eukaryota; kingdom Metazoa; phylum Chordata; class Mammalia; order Artiodactyla; family Bovidae; genus Neotragus; species Neotragus moschatus. Next base: position 1,571,527 of record SJYA01001474.1, on the reverse strand, counting down.
GATCCCTTGATCTTAGTTTTCTGAATGTTGAGTTTTAAGCCAGCTTTTTCACTCTCCTCTTTCAGTTTCATCAAGAGGCCTTCAGTTCTTCTTCACTTCTGCCATAAAGGTGGTATCATCTGCATATCTGAAATTATTGATATTTCTCCTGGCAGTCTTGATTCCAGCTTGTGCTTCCTCCAGCCCAGCGTTTCTCATGATGTACTCTGCATATAAGTTAAAAAGCAGGGTGACAATATACAGCCTTGACGTACTTCTTTTGCAATTTGGAACCAGTCTGTTGTTCCATGTCCAGTTTTAACTATTACTTCTTGACCTGGGTACATACTTCTCAGGAGGCAGGTCAGGTGGTCTGGTATTCCCATCTCTTAAAGAATTTTGCACAGTTAACCATAGTTTGGAATTTTTTGGTTTTTGTTTCAAGTGCTGGGATATCTAAAATACTGTGAATGGCTCCATTGTCCAGCTATTTCAACATTTGCTTTGAAATTTCTAAATGGAAAGAACATCTTTCTGCATAGTCTCCAGAATCTAAAGTTTGCACTTAAATGACTGCCTTCTTTCTCCTCGGTTACCTGTCTTCTATATTTGTATCTCTTTACTTTAAAATGGAGTTTCCTCCCACCGAAATTAAAAATAGTGTTTTCTTCATGGTGAAAGTGCTAAACATTCATTGTGAAAAGAAGAAAGGTTAAGAAATTTCAAACTCCTGGCATCTAAAGCTGTGTCCTGCATCTTTTCGGGAGTTACTATATTGATCTCTTGCTCTCTCTTCTCAACACTATTTCACATAAATAAGATCATGTTTTTTTTTTTTTTTTCAGGCAGCAATATGTCATGCCTATGTTTTATGTTTTTGTTATAAATATATGTATAAAT
>SJYA01001474.1:1536293-1570531 GCA_006410615.1 Neotragus moschatus | reverse complement strand
TGCCTATATTCCATGTTTTGTGTATAAATATATGTATAAAATGCATATATTTAAATGGATTCACTAAATTTAATTTTATGAAAATAATATTGTATGTCCTAAGCTCTAAACTTTATTTTACATGTTTCATTTTTTTTCCAATTTCAGATACTGCAAGGATTTCCTGAAGTACAGAATAGCATTTTAGATGTTATATGGCCGTTTTTTTTTCTTTTTAGTTTTTGTACTTATTTTTACAGCTGTGGCTGTGATACTTGTTTCCCATTTTTATGAATGATACAAGTATCTGTTTAATTTTTTTCAGGGAAGTGTTTAAAACCTATAATGTTGCCATGGACTACATTTCGGTTGCGCTCCTGATCTGGAATTTTGGTGTGGTGGGAATGATCGCCATTCATTGGAAAGGTCCACTGAGACTCCAGCAGGCATATCTCATTATGATCAGTGCCCTCATGGCCCTGGTATTTATCAAGTACCTCCCAGAATGGACCGCCTGGCTCATCTTGGCTGTGATTTCAGTATATGGTAAAACCCGAGACTGACATTTTGTTCATCACAGAAATACCTCCTGGTGTGTTTTCCTTCCTCTTCTAGTTATCTTGACTTAGGGGAAAATAACAGTAATATCCCATAACTTTTCAGTAAATAGTCAGTTATCTATAATATCTTTTTCATATAAAGATTTCAAATCTTTTGAAGTTGAGTCCTTTAAAAATATTTTATTATTGCCTCCAATTTAACTCAGGGATAAGTTAATGGAAGGATCCATAGACTTATGGTTGTAAGACTTAGATTCAAATCCCATTGGTACCACTGACATAAATGACCTCAGGAGCCCTTTGGGATCAAATGAGTGAACAAACAGCGGTGGGAGTTTGTACCCTTTATGGACGGCAGCGGAGCTACATGTGATGGAGCTCACTGGAGAGCTGTGCTTTTCATGTCTCAGTCCAGGCATCCTTGATCAAAGAATGGAATCCAAGTTCATCTAGCTTGGGATCCAATTTAGCCGAACTTTAGGCAGCCATCCTGTTTTGGCCTATTTGTGTGTTTTTACAGACCCTTGAGACTTTGCCAGTAGTCTAGCCACCTGGTTCTGCCAGTGGTAACAACAGCAGTTACTTATCCAAGGTTTCCCTCTTTAGGCAGAGTATCTGAGACAATCTCTTGTATCATGGATACCAAAGATAGAAATCAAAGTTATACATATCTCTGTACATATTAAATCCACAATACAGACCTCAGTTTGGAGTTCCAGACATTCTAAATATACAGTGCTGAGCTCTTGAACAAGCTGTGCAGTGTGACTTTCACCTCCCTTACAGTCTTATGATATAGGCCTCACAGGGCACCACTATGACATACTAGAGCAAGTTAAAACTTAATAAATGAAACGTCAGGGATGAATCACAATAAAGAATCTGATTCCGTTTTTGATATTTAATTTAAAAAAATCCATTTCTGGAGACAGACTGCCTGGATTCAAATCCAGACTCTTTATTCCTGTAATTTATTGGGTATGTTACTACAGACACACCACACTCAACAGTAGAGTCTTAGTTATTATGAAGATTAAATTGAACAGTGCATACAGTAAATGTATATGGTATTTACCAGTAAATATTAGCTGTTCCTCAAACATGTATAATCTTGTGAAGTAAGCAAGGTGGTTGTACTTATTTCACTGCTAAAGGCCTGAAGTTTGTAGAGGTAAAGTATTTACCAAAGCTTACACCATTTGATCTGAGGCCTAAGTCCCATATTCTTCATAATATAATACACTGTTTCTCCCCATCAATCCTCTGTTTCTTATATACATATACAAATTATCTCTACAGACCTTTGAGTTCTTCTGAAATAAGAGACTTTGGGTCTAATATTTAGAGTAATGATTCATAATTCCATTTTCATAAAATCTCAAGATGTCTTAGTTTAAAAGTTTGTTCTAAAGCTTTCAGATGTTCAGGCTGGTTGTAGAAAAGGCAGAGGAACCAGACATCAAATTGCTAACATCCGCTGGATCATGGAAAAAGCAAGAGAGTTNAGAAAGGGACGACCGAGGATGAGATGGCTGAATGGCATCACCAACTCGATGGACATGAGTTTGAATGAACTCCGGGAGTTGGTGATGGACAGGGAGTCCTGGCGTGCTGCGATTCATGGGGTCACAAAGAGTCGGACACGACTGAGCGACTGAACTGAACTGAATTGAAAGCTTTCAAAACAAAATTAGTTTAATTGCTCTAAAAATAAGGGTTTATCATTTATCATTTCTGTACAACAAAGTATGTTGAAAAACCAAGATAGTTACAGAATATTAAAGGTTGAAACAGGTTGAAAATCTCATTATTTCAGAGCATGGCAAATTCCTCTTTTCTCATCCCAACAAATCAAAGTGGAAGCAGTAAGACTAAAGATTTCTGTGCGTTTGTGTGTTTTATTATGGCAGTGGTAGTAGTGTAAAAGAAGATATGACCACTTGAAAGTGTGAGATTTATTACTTAAATGCATCTGAATGATAGTAATGTCAGTGCAAGTGATCAGATCTTCCTTTACGAATTTACCTATATCTGTTTTACATTTTAAGTGCTTGATTTTCTATATTTCTATATTCTGAATTTTCATGACACAGTAAATGTAAGAAAAAATTGCAGTTGTTGAAGGTGGTAGCATCAAGAATAATTTATGCGTTGTTGCTTCCTCGTTTTGATTTCCAGTTTTTGTAAGACACATTTTAGCACCATATGTATTCTGAGACCTAAATACTTGTGAAGTGCTTTTGACAGGAGAACTGAAGAAATGCTAAACATTCTCACAGAGAGGTGTATTATTTTGTTGAAATTTACTGCCCTCTTATTTCAAGTATTCCTAAGTAGTACATAAACTATTTTCAAAAAAGAGAGGATCCCACTCCTGATATCAAAAAAAAAAAAAAAAAAGAGGAGATGCATCTTTTCTCCTCTGTTCTTCATATTTTGAAAAAGTTCAGTCATATCCTCTCTGTTAAATCCGTCCTAAGCTGTAAAACTTCAGTGTGTGGTTCATAGTTATGTTTAGTTTGGAAATGGCTTGTCCTTGTTTCTGCTTATTAGAAATTGACAACTGCTCTAGAATAATTCTGTCTTGTGATTATTTCTGCCTGTTTTCTTTCAAACTGGGAAGACTTTCTCCTAGAACCCAAAATACACTGTAAACTAACCATAAAGCAGGCAAACCAAAAGCAAAGATCTCTGTGTGGTGGTGTGTATTTTGTTTAGATTGTCTCCACCTCCCTCCCCTATCAGCTTACCTGCTGCTTATTTCATATTCATTCAATATCTTTCTTGTAGAAAAAAAAAAAAAACCTTTTCAATTGGTTAATTCTTCCCTAACACACTCATTTACAAGTTTCGTGAATACATTTTTCAGATATCATTTCTATTTTTCTTCTAGATTTAGTGGCTGTTTTGTGTCCAAAAGGCCCACTTCGTATGCTGGTTGAAACAGCTCAGGAGAGAAATGAAACTCTCTTCCCAGCTCTTATTTACTCTTGTAAGTACTTCAAAGTGATGTTAAATTAGTAAACAGCTTAGAATTTATGAAGATTCAAATGCATGTAATTATGATCATTATCATAGTACTTTTTCTTTCCTTAAATGCATAGCATTGGTGGGACTCCTGCAGATCTCTGTTTCCTTGCAAATTATTATCTTCTATCTGATATTGATTGAAGAGGGTTTTCAGTGTGTGTGGAGATAGAAGAAATATTTAGAGATTGGGGAGCCAGTATTCTTACTTAAAATCTTATTAGTTAACAAGTATTGAATATTTGTTATATATATATATTGTAGGTGGCTCTCACACTAGTATGTTGAAAAAATTATGCTGTTCCTTCAGTATGGGTTGGCCTTTGTTTTTGGTTTGTTGTAGAGTCATACTCTTCCAAATCATTCATTATGTATTTATTGGTCATTGACCTGATCTGCTCCCACAGAGCACTGTGGANTTTGTTATATATATATATTGTAGGTGGCTCTCACACTAGTATGTTGAAAAAATTATGCTGTTCCTTCAGTATGGGTTGGCCTTTGTTTTTGGTTTGTTGTAGAGTCATACTCTTCCAAATCATTCATTATGTATTTATTGGTCATTGACCTGATCTGCTCCCACAGAGCACTGTGGAGGATGTAAAGATGGTTAAGATGCTTTGCTTTCCCTCAGAGTGCATTTGCTTACATTTTTTTTTTTTTTTTTGACTGTGTCATGTGATTTGTAGGATCTTAGTTCCCTGACCAGGGATTGAACCTACAACCTTGGCAGTGAAAGCGTGGATTCCTAACCACTGGACTGCCAGAGTATTTCCTTGCTTACAATTTAGAAGTGAAATAAGGCAAATAGATAAACAACATTCAAGGCAGACTGTTACCAGATTCAGAAGGAATAGAAAGTGCAGAAAGAGCTTAAAACAGGGAAAATCTCAATGGAGAATCATGGAAGGCTTCACTGAAGAGAGAGCATTTGGATTGACCCTTTTAAGAGTGGATTGGATTTTGGCAAGCGCAGATGGAAGAGTCAATTTCAAAAGTGGGCTTGTTGCAAAGAATGACTTGGACCAAGGAATCGAACCCAGGTCCCTGCATTGCAGGCAGATTCTTTACTAGCTGAGCCACAAGGGAAGCCCAAGAAAACCAGAGTGGGTAGCCTATCCCTTCTCTAACAGATCTTTCCGACCCAGGAATCGAACCAGGGTCTTCTGCCTTGTAGGCAGATTCTTTATCAGCTGAGCTATGAAGGAAGCTGCACACATTGGAAGTGTATATGTGGGGCATCTTTTTCAAGTTTCAAGTTGACTAGAACATGGAGTGCAAAATGGGGAGAGTACTAGGAGATGGGTTTGGAAAGGCACTTCGGGCAAGATCCAGGATAGCTTTGAATGACTGGTTTAGATCTTTGTATCCTCTTCATGATAGCTTGAAAATCATAGAAGATTCTTGAAGAGTAATGTGATCAGCTTGCAGCTTTGGGCAAGATGAATGGGAGGGAGTGAGAACTGAGATACTGGGAAGCATAACTAAGTGAATATTGCCATGATCTAGGTAAAAGATGATGAAAGTCTGAATTATGGAATGATGATGACACTCAAGGGAAAGGCCTCAGTGAGAGCTTTGGGGGGGGGTCGTTTCAGTTGTTCTTAGTGACAAGTGAGAGAAGTTTAAAGCCTAAAAGAAGGATGATGAAAAAGAGAAGTTTTTCTTATTTGAGAAATCTGTGTAATGTTGCGTGTGGCCCATGTCTAATTTTCTTGGCAGGATCTGTGAGCCATCTGGGGAGAAATTTCCATCATGAGTTTATAAATGAAGTACCAGTGCAGAGGGAAAGGTTGGTAATAGAGATGCAGAATTGAAGAACACCAAATAAATATTGCTCAGAGAAGGCAATGGCACCTCACTCCAGTACTCTTGCCTGGGAAATCCCATGGATGGCAGAGCCTGGTAGGCTGCAGTCCATGGGGTTGCTAGAGTAAGACATGACTGAGCGACTTCACTTTCACTTTTCACTTTCATGCATTGGAGAAGGAAATGGCAACCCACTCCAGTGTTCTTGCCTGGAGAATCCCAGGGAGGGGGGACCCTGGTGGGCTGCCGTCTCTGGGGTCGCACAGAGTCGGACACGACTGAAGCGACTTAGTGGCAGCAGCAACAATATAGAGGTAGTAGTTGCAGCTGTGGGATCAGATGGGTGATTCAAATAAAAGGAAAAGAGGAAAGGATACCAGAAATAGATCTTTCTCAACTGCTCTGTTTAGAGAGTGAGAAATGAAGAGGGAATAGTAAAGGAAAGAAGAAAATATCAGAAAACTGGGAAAATCAGCATTTTTCAGGCTTCCCAGGTGGTACTAGCTGTAAAGAACCCGCCTGCCAATGCAAGAGATGTAAGAGACACGGGTTTCTTCCTTGGATTGGGAAGATCCGCTGGTGGAGGGCGTGGCAACCCACTCCAGTATTCTTTTGTTTTTTTTGCTATAGCATTCCCATTTTATTTATTTATTTTTTACAGCATCTCATTTTACTTTATTAAAATTTTTTTTTTATTTTACTTTACAGTACTGTATTGGTTTTGCCATACATTGACATGAATCTGCCACAGGTGTACATGAGTTCCCAATCCTGAACCCCCCTCCCACCTCCCTCCCCATATCATCTCTCTGGGTTATCTCAGTGCACCAGCCCCAAGCATCCTATATCCTGTATCAAAACTAGACTGGCGATTCGTTTCTTACATGATAGTATACATGTTTCAATGCCATTCTCCCAAATCATCTCACCCTGTCCCTCTCCCACAGGGTCCAAAAGTCTGTTCTATACATCTGTGTCTCTTTTGCTGTCTCGCATACAGGGTTATCATTACCATCTTTCTAAATTCCATATATATGTATTAGTATACTATATTGGTGTTTTTCTTTCTGGCTTACTTCACTCTGTTTAATAGGCTCTAGTTTCATCCACCTCATTAGAACTGATTCAAATGTATTCTTTTTAATGGCTGAGTAATACTCCACTATGTATATGTACCACAGCTTTCTTATCCATTCATCTGCTGATGGACATCTAGATTGCTTCTGTCCACTCCAGTTTTCTTGCCTTGGAGAATCCCATGGACAGAGGATCCTGGTGGGCCACAGTCCATGGGAGCGCAAAGAGTCAAACATAGCTGAAGTGATTTAGCACGCATACATGAAATGTCTGCATAGTTTTTTCTTATATACAGTAAAGGGTATTTTTATTGATGGACATTCAGATCATTCCCATCGCAAACAGTACTTGCAGAGAACACTTAGAATTTATGAATACTGTTGTGTACATACATTTGTAGAAATGTAATTACTAGGTCAAGGGATGTGTGCCTTTAAATTTTTTGTTTTCAGCTACACTGGGTCTTTGTTGCTTTGCATGGGCTTTCTGTAGTTGTGGCGAGTGAGGGCTTACTCTCTAGTTGTGGTGGCTTCTCTTGTTGCGGAGCACGGGCTCTAGGCTTCAGCAGTTGCAGCACACAGGCTCTAGAGCATGGGTTTACTAGTGGTGGCACATGGATTTAGTTGCCCCGTGGCATGTAGAATCTTGGACCAGGGATCAAAGCTATGTCTCCTGCGTTGGAAGGTGGGTACTTAACCACTGGATTACCAGGGGAAACCCAGAGGAAGGAAAAGGAAGATAGAAAAGCAGAAGATAGTGAGATATAGAGAGAGATAAAGTTGGGAACACATGTTAGTTGACCTCAGATCATTCTTGTGACCTGATGTTAGGTCATTTGTGGGATGTGGAGAAGGTGGGAATTGTGCTTGTAGGAGAGGTCTGGTAAAGTTTTAGAACACCTAGTGTCTGAAACGCAAGGATCTTTCTCTTACCTTTTTTCCAGTATAAATGTATTACCACATTCTTACTGTGTTTTTCAGCCAAAAAGAACAGATGAGGCTTTGAGCATCAACATTTTCCTCTTAATAAGCAGTTGAGTGTAAGCTTCTTCTGTGTTATTCCTGGAAATTAAAATCTACTATATATTTGATATGTGTGCATGTAGAATGTCACACCAAATGTTAATAGTGAATGCTAGGAATTTAGACTAAGGAATATACTTGTAAAAGTATAGAAGTATGTTCACTGAAGCAATGCTTCTATTAAGAGATAAGTGGAAATAACTCATGTCTATCAAAAGGGAACACTTTCAAATAATTATGGTCCATTCCTAAAATGGACAGTTGTGCAGCCATTTGTAATCCAAAAGAAAGAAAATAACTCTATGTATTTCTGATTTTTTTAAATGTCAAAGATCATATATTAATATATACCAAAGCAAGATTTAAAACAATATGTACAATGTCCTATGGAAGGAGTAGGGGAAAGGACCAAATATGTATGGATGTGTGTGTGTAAAATCCCAATGATACATTTCAGAACAGATGATAGTAGTGTTTACCTTTGGAAAGTGGGATTTAGAGATTTGAGACAGCTTTTACTTTCTTCCTTAAATCTTTCACTTCTTGTAGTGTCTTAATGCAATACCCATTATTTTTTAAAAAGTTAATTGTGTGTCACTTCTCTGGTGGCCCAGTGGCTAAGCCTCTGAGCTCCCAATGCAGGAGGTCAGGGTTAGATCCCTGGTCAGGGAACTAGAGCCCACGTGATGCAACTAAGACTCCACGCAGCCAAATAAATAAATAATCTTAAAAAAAAAAAAAAAAGTTAATTATGAATGTCAAAGTGAAGGGATTGTGAGTTTTAAATGTTTTCTTAGTTTTAGAAATTTGCATTGTTCTGCTGTTGTATCTACTGTTAGTACTGCAGTAATGCTGTGTAACAAACCACCTCAAAATTTAGTCCCTCACAGATAATGCTCACTCAACCATCACCTGCAGATTAAAAATTAGTGCCTTACAAATGATACTTGTTCACCACCGTCACCTGCAGATCAGTTGGCTCGGCTGATCTGACTTACCCATGGGTAGCTCTGCCCTGGGAGAAGGCGATGGCACCCCACTCCAGTACTCTTGCCTGGAAAATCCCATGGACGGAGGAGCCTGGTGGGCCGCAGTCCATGGGGTCGCTAAGAGTTGGACACGACTGAGCGACTTCACTTTCAGTTTTCATTTTCATGCACTGGAGAAGGAAATGGCAACCCACTCCAGTGTTCTTACCTGGAGAATCCCAGGCACGGGGGAGCCTGGTGGGCTGCCGTCTATGGGGTCGCACAAAGTCAGACACGACTGAAGCGACTTAGCGGCGGCAGCAGCTCTGCCCCACATATTCCCTGTTCCTTCTTGGACCAGCAGTTTAGCTGAAGGTGATGTTCTAGCATTTGGAGGAACAGGAGGGCAGCAGGCCTGTTAAGGCCTGTGCTCGGTATTAGCACAGTCTCCTCTGCCCATGTACCATCAGTTGAAGCAAGTCACATAGCTGAGCCCCTGGTCAGGAGGAAGAAAACTGCATTCCAGCCTCAGTGAGGCCGAGCAAGAGTGGTGCAAGAGGAGGGAAGAGGTTGTTCAGTTAGCCATGGCATTAAGCTTGTATGTTAATTTTATACTCAGAAAAAGGATTTACTCTCGTTTTTAAGAAATCATTCATATGTAATATTTTTTAAAACTTGAATCTGTATAACAATTGATGCTGAGATATTTTTGCAGTAATTCCACATATATAGGAAAGCATAAACATAAACGTTTAACTCCTGTGTAAATTAAATGGGTTTAAGAAAGTGTTCTCATGAAATACTGAATCTTTAGTGAGCATTTCATAAATCATTGAGCTTGAGAGGTTTTTTTTAAAAAACGGCAATATTAATCAGCACTTTCCCCTTGAAATGGAACATAAATATATACATAAATATAAAAAGTTTTAAGTTGGTTCTCCCAGTTATTTGTTTTTGTTTTTTTTTTTTAAATACAATCCTTTGATGCATTTATATATTCTTCCCCAGTTAAGGGTATTCAGTATGCTAAAGGATCTTACTCTCAGGAAACCTGAGCATTTTTGTTTTCTGTGTCCCTCATTTTGCCAGGAAAAGAGGCACACCTCTTTGGTAGCATTTCAGAATACAAAGGTAACAATTCCTTGAGGTTGACCATTATGTAAAATTTTTCTGTTTTCATATCACTTTGGGAAGTTTTTAGATTATGTTGAATTTTAATTTGCTAATGTTTGGTATTAAGTCAAAAAAATTAGAAAGTGGGTTTTTAAGGTATTACTTTCTTCCCTGGTGGCTCATTCAACAAATGTACATTCTGTTCATGATAATTTACATCAGGGGTTAACGAACTACTGCCCATAACCAAATCTGGCCTGTGGCCTGTTTTTGTATAGCCCTGTAAGCTAAGAATGGTTTTTACATCTTTAAAGAGTTAATGAAAAAGAAAAGAACAAAGAAGAATGTGTGACAGAGGCCAGATGTGACTCACAAGCACAGAATGTTTACCATCTGGCCCTTTCCAGAAAAAGATTGCTGACCCCTGATTTCTGTAGTTATACCAAGTATTGGAAGAATTTGCAGCTTTATCTTTCTATACTTGTATAAAGAAACAAAATCAAATAAATACTTTCTGCCTATGCTGCCAAGAACGCTACTGAAATTTGTAAACCCTGGTGATCACCATATTTCCTCTTCATTGGGTTTGGGTTTAGTTACAGTGAATTGCCTGCCTAGCTGATATTGACTGATCCAAGTTATCCTGTAATGAAACTTGACTGACCTCAGAATTACAAAGGTATAATGAATGAGAAAGTGCAGCTATTAAAGGATTTTCATCCTCCTTGGTTATGTATTTCTTTCATAAATTATTCAAGAAACCTTAGAGTATTAGGCAAATAGATAGAATTATAGAATCAGTGACAAAATGCCAGAGAAACATGGATGCCAGGTGGACGGACTGAACTGAGTTTGCTGCACAGTTTTGGTTTCTACTGTCGCCCAGAGTGGCACATGTCTATATGTATTTTTGTATTATTCTTGGTGTATCTTCAGGATAAATCCCCAAAAATATTATTGCTGGATCAGAGGGTAATGTACATGGAGTTTTGTTAGTGGTTACCAAATTCCCCTCCATGTTTCATCGTACCTGCAGTATGTAAGAGAAGCACCATTTTAGAGTATTCACATTGCCTCTTAATTAGAGTGTGATGAGGGGGGGGGTGTGTGTATCTAGATCTATATAGGTATATTAATATATATATGATTTTGTGGAATTGACATAGAGAATAGAAGGCCATTGACTATCTCTTTATGTTTATTGCTTTTAACCTTTTTTCCTTATTTCCTGTGTATAACACAGTTTAGCATTATTGAAAATCCCCAAAGTGAGACAGTATGAGGGAACTTACTTGCATCTTTGGAATTATAAGCATTTGATGCTTTGTGAGCCTCTGCTTTTCCTCTAATTTAGTTCCAATAAATAATTTTCCTCATTGAATTCACACTATTTTAGGATATTTAACTAGTCCAGTTGTTTCAGTGGAAAATGTTCAAGTTCAGGCTGTGATTTTAGAAAGGTCCAAAAAGCTCTATCTTCAAACATGTAAAAATGATAACTCCTTGTCTGACAAGATCAGAGTAACTTAAATATAATTTGATTTGAGATGTGATGTTTATGCTAAGAAGATAAAATATTCCAGATAGACATGATTTTCTGGAGGAGAATAGAATAATGACCTAGGCTGGGAGATTGAAAGGCCCACTGTGGACACTACAGAAGATGTGGAGGCAAACACAGGTTAGGAGGAGTTGTAGTTAGAAGGAGTTGAGGAATAACAGCCCAATATCAATAGTGAAAAAGAATTTTCCTTTTGGTTACTTTTCAGGAACTATAAGTGATAATGAAAAGTTTTATTATAGCAGCTGCAGTTTGCAGGCCACAGTCAACATCCAGTTTCAGAATTTTTTCTTTAATCTACTAAAATCAAAGAGAACCTTTTGTGATTTTTAATATGAATTTACTTCTGGTTGTTTCTCTGATTTGGTGGAGAAATAACAGCCTGTTCTCTGTTTGTGAGCCTTGCTTCTGTGTTCCCAGTGTTTACCTGGACCTTTGTCTTTCTCAACAGCAACAATGGTATGGTTGGTGAATATGGCAGAAGGAGACCCAGAAGCCCAAAGGAAGGTATCCAAAAACTCCAATTACAATGCACAAAGTAGGTGGCTTTTATTTTATTATTTCCTGATTTGGGGGATCATTGTCATCTTATGAATTACGAAGCAATGATTTTAAGTACTTTCAATGGTCATGAACTGTTTTGAGAATCTCTTGGAAACAGTAGTAACACCCAGCAAACACAGATAAATACTTGAATTCACATGTTCCAAACCCGACAATCAGCCTAGGTTAAGAATTTCTACCATTAATACCAGTATGAAATGTTCATGTTGAGGCTATGATTTTAGAAAAGTCTTAAGTACTATCTTCAAATATGTAAAAATGAGAGCTCCTTGTCTGACAAGGTCAGGGTAACTTAAATATAATTTTATTTGAGATGTTATGTTTATGCTAAGAAGATAACATATCCAGATAGACTTGACTTTCTGGAAAAGGATAAGAATAATGACCTAGGATAGGAGATTGAAAGCCCCACTTGTGGACACTACAGAAGATGTTAAGGCAAACACAGGTTAGGAGGAGTTGTAGTTAGAAAGAGTTGAAGAATAACAGCCTGATATCAATAGTCAAAAATAAAGGGAAACTTTTTTTTTTTTAAGGAAAACAGGACTAACCTTAAGAGGAAGCAGACAAACAGGCAAAATAAAAGTTAGAGAAAGGGCTTTAATTGAGATGCTGTTTATCAGGAAAGGGAGAATTCAGGTTTTATAGAGACAAGAAAATGCTGATTTAGCATTTGAGTAACTGTGAGGAGGAGACTTTCACCTGGCAATTAGTATTTGGGACCCAAAGATATTTGGCCCATTCTGCAGTGACTGAGAATAAATCAGCCTGGGACCAGCTATAGACCTGGTAGAGAAGTGGGAAACAGAGGAGACAGTTGCTCCAGGTCTGGGTATTGTGTTAACCTTGTTAAGATAAAGACACTGGAAAGGTTAGTTACCTGTGAGTGTATATGAGTTTGAGTGTGTTTCTGTACATCAAGATTTTATTCTTTCGACAAGTGTAGGTTGAGTACCTGACCATGTGCCTGGTATTTTTCAGCACTGGGGATAGGGCACTGAATCAGAGATCCTGTTCCTGTGGAGCTTGTAGCCTATTTGGGGAGACACACGTATTCAACAGACAGTTCATTCAGTTTGTGATAAGCTCTACAAAGGAGAAGTGTAAGTTGCTATGAAAGTCTATAATGGAAGACTCTCATTTATTGTAGAAAGTCAGGAAGGCTTCCCTGAGGAAGTGATAATAGGAGATGGCCAGCTGAAGAGTGGAAGAGCTTTCCAGAAGGGAAAGCACCATGGGCAGGGACCTTGAAAGGAGGAGGAGCTGGACGAACTCGCTCAGTGGGACGGCACTTGGTGTTTTGGGTGGGCGCTCTTCATTGTGTGGACTCCGCTCTGCACACCATGTAGCATGTTTAATATGCCTGGCCCCTCGCTCATCCACTAAATGCCAGGAGTGGTGTGGAGGTTGCAGTAACCAAAAACTCTCCCCATCCTAGTAATTTCCAACCACCCTGTGTAAGGGAGGTGCTACCCCCAGTTGAAAACTAGTGTGTTACAGGAACTAGAAGTTAGATTGAAACAAAGGAGTATAGGTCTGTAAGAGGAAAAAATAATAAAACTCAGGGGTTGCCTGTACCTTAAAAAAAAAAAAAAATTCAAGATCCAGCACTGTGAACATGCTATTTATAATTAATTATGGAGGTAAATGCCAAAATAAACAGCCAAGGAGGTTGGAAGTAGGATGGGGACCAGGAGTGAGGAAGGATAGGGCAGGGACTGCTGTTTTTATTTCTAAATCTTACACTTTTATGATTTTATAAACAAGCTCAGAGAAGATTCAGGTTTTATGGAGACCTGGGTAAGGAAAAAATTCAAATTAAAAATACAAAGTTGCTAGAACCTCTCTCAAAAAAAAGTCCATGCAAGTAAGAAGTGTACAAGCTTCATTTATTTGTGGTAGATGAATAAATTTGAGCATCCATTACTTGTATAAAAAATAAAATAAGTGAGAAAAAAATATCAACTCCACTTAAGTATTTTAACTATTTTTGACGTATGGAAGGTTCTGGAGACAGTCATGTTATACTCACTGTTTTCGGTCAGACCTAGTCATGATAACAAAATGACTAGCCCATAAGAAAATTCCCTTGCTCCTTCCCATCCTGACTCAGCCACTGGAGCCAGTGGTGGGTGCCATCAATTAGCAAGTGCCACCAGCACTCAGAGGAAATGTTCTCTCATGTGATCAGAAGTCTTGGCTCATTTTATGACTCGATAATTAGCAGGGGTCCGAGTTCTTTCCCCCCTTCCTGCTCTGCCGTCCTTACTGGTGGGCTTGGTCCTCGGCACACTGCTCCTCATGGTCACAAGGCGACAGCTGCAGTGCCAGGCATCATATCCAGATAAGACAACATCCAGGGGAACGAGGGGCTGCTTGTGGCTTCCTTGAGTCTCATAAAAGTGAATAAGTGTCCCCCGCTTTCCAGCAGATTTTGTCTCACCACACATTGGCTGATACGAGCCCCACAGCCTTAGAACGTTCATTGGGAAGAGGAAGGGTGGGGTGACCACGCTTAGCTCGGACTGAACAGAATTAACCACCAGAGTCATGGGTGAGAGGTGGAAACCCAAATAAATCACGACTCTGCCCTCAGGAAATAAGGGGAGAAATGGCTGTTGTGGAAGCAATCAGCGGGCACTGAAATAACCCTTGATTTGTTGTTTAAGGGCCAGCCAGCTCACCTAGTTACAACGACAGGTAAATTACTGTTCCCATGTAATTTTCTTAAAGGTATAAAGAGAATTTTCCAAGTATTACAGCTGCGATATCCACTTTTTCTTGAAGGCACAGAAAGTGAGTCACAAGACCCAGTGACAGAGAGTGATGATGGTGGCTTCAGCGAAGAATGGGAAGCCCAGAGGGACAGTCGCCTGGGGCCTCATCACTCTACAGCTGAGTCACGATCTGCTGTGCAGGACCTTTCCAGCAGCATCCTGGCCAGTGAAGACCCAGAGGAAAGTATGTGCCTTTGTCTATACTGGCAAGTCATTGAGTCCTGAGTTTTTAAGGTGCTGCAGTATCATACTCTTCCCAAAATAACATGAGTCAGAGTGTTCCAGTCTAATGCTAAACAGCAGTGCAGTTTTTACGGTGAAGTAACAATAGTTGCTGCTTTTCTCATAGTTAAATTTATTAATGGACCAAATTCTACCCCTCAGATTTTTTAAAATTATTGCTTAATAATTTGATAATATCCTTGACCTTGGAGATTTTTTTGTAAGGTAAAAAAATTTTTTAAATATTATTCCAATAAAACTTCAGGTGTACAAAAATGTCATTAATATATTTCATTCTTTGCTGCACAGGGACCTATGAATTTAAATGTTTTGCCCTTTTACGTTGTTCCTACCCTTTGTTGGCAAGCACTGCATTTTATTAATTCTGAAGAAAATCAAAGAGATTTAGGTTCTGTGCAGTAATGTAAAAGTTTGTTCAGTGTCTGAGGTGTGTAATTGCTCAGATTCAGCTCAGCACTCAGGGCTTCTTAGCATATTAGCCAGTAGAGCCCACTGGTTAGGGCTCAGTCACCTCCTCACTTGGTCTTAGAGAGGTGATTTACTGAATAAGAAGAGATTAGCACATTTCCAACCAGGTTACCTCAGTGTTTTCGTTTTCACAGAAGTGAAACTCTTGATTAAAACATACAGAAGTATTAAGTAGTTGGAAAGAAACAGACACCTAGATTCCTTTTCTAATCACTATTAATTGTGACCTTGACATTGTCCTTTAGTTTGAGCAGAACAGTTCTTACAGCTCACCCTTAGTCTTTTACCTGGGTTAGAACCTGGGCAGATCCATGACTGTGGTGCTGGATCAGTTTTCCAGATGTTAGAGTCAGCTGCAGCCTGCACCTTTCACACTTCGGAGAAACCAGACGCAATCACCTCTTAGCCAAGTCTTGAACTTAACCTTTGCTGGTATCGTCTCGGCCTGGAGAGTTACCACTGTAATTAGGTTGCCTCTTCTGTTCTATCTCTTCTTTTCTCAACGATGTATAAAAACAAAAGAAGTCAGCAGTGTAGCCGTTGAGCATGACAGCAGTGGAATTCTCTCATGACTGCTTTTCCTAGTTAAAGAGTCTCTCTCTCAATCATCTGCGTCCTTCATCACTAACTTTTTCTTTTTAAAGGAAAACCCCCAAAATGTCCCTTCTACCTTCAGATTAATGTTTCATTTAACTGGGACCAATATAAACTAATAATTGACATTCTTTTCTCTTCTAAGCATCCAGCACACACATAACCATCTCTTCATTAGTGGTTTATTCTGCACAAGTAAACCAGACTTGTGGTTGCTTACAGAAAAGTCTCAGTTTACGATAGGATTTGATATGTATGTAAAGACATGTGTGTCTTCCAAAACAGCCCTATCAAAATCAAAATTTAATCAGAGAACTGAACACTGAGAGTTTTTTAGAAATGTAAAACATGTTTATTCAGTGGCCTGCATTGGAAGTGCAGAGTCCTAACCACTGGACCACCCGGGAATTCTCCTGAGTCTATTTTAAATTTGCTAATAAAATATACCTACATTTCTCTGTCCATTAAAATGAATTCTGTGAAGTATAACTATAGCATTTGCCGTAATATTATTTAAACAAACATAAGCCAGTATATGAAAAATGAGGCGATAATTTTAAGCTTGATTGGTACTTTGGTTTTTGTTTATTTTTTGGTAAACCTCTGTTGAGACATAACTCACATACTGTACTGTTCACCCATTTAAAGTGATGAAAATGAAAGTTACTCAGCCGTGTCTAACTCTTTATGACCCTATAGACTATACAGTCCATGGAATTGTCCAGGCCAGAATACTGGAGTGGGTAACCTTTCCCTTTTCCAGGGAATCTTCCCAGCCCAGGAATAGAACCCAGATTTCCTGCAGTACAGGCAGATTCTTTACCAGCTGAGCCACAAGGGAAGCCCTACATTTACAGTGATGGCCTTAATATATTCACAGAATTATTTAGCCATCACCACAGTTGACTTTAGAACATTGTCAATACCCCATAAAGAAACCTTACACTCTTTACTATTACCTCATCAATCCCTCTCATGCTGCCTTCCCCTTTAAAAGTGTGCAGTGCAGTGGTTTTTATTATAATTGGCATAGCCATTACCACAAGCTAATGTTGGAACATGTTCATCACCTCAGAAAGAAACCCCGTACTCATTACTCCCGTCCCCCCAGAAAACCAACTAACGTACCGTCATATTAGACTTGCCTTTTCCAGCCATTTCAGCTAAATAGAATCATCCAGTATATGGTTCTTTGTACTGATTTCTTTCACTTAGCATATTTTCAAGGTTTATGTTATAGTATGTGCTGGTGCTTGTTTCTATTTTTTTTTTTTTGATTCACCTTTGGCTGTGCTGGGCCTTTGTTGCTGCTTGAGCTTCTCTTTAGATGTGGTGTGCAGGCTTCTCATTTCAGTGGCTTCTCTTGTTGTGGAGCACGGGCTGTAGCACATGGGCTCAGTAGTTGCAGCTCCCAAGCTCTAGAGCACAGGCTCAGTGGTCGTGGCGCACGGGCTTAGGTGCTCCACAGCTTGTGGGATCTTCCAAGATCAGGGATCAAACCCATGTCTCCTGCACTGGCAGGCAGATTCTTCACCCCTCAGCCACCAGGGAAACCCCTTCATTTCTTTTTGTAGCCAAATAATATTCCATTTTAAAGATATGTCACATTTATCATCCATTCATCAGTTAATGGACATCTAGATTTTTTTCCATTTCAAGCTATTAGGCATATTGTTGCTGTGAATGTTCATGTACCTGTCTATGTGGACATAGTTTTTATTTCTCTTAGGTTTATACCTACAGTTAGAATGCTGGATCATATGATAACTCTATATTTAACCTTTTGAGGAACTACCAAATGGTTTTCCAAAGTGTCTGCACCATTTTGCATTCCCACTAGCACTGTTTGTATGTTCCAGTTCTTACACATCTTCACTGATACTTTTTATTGTCTTTTGATTATAATCATTCTAGTAAATGTAAAGTGGTATCTCATCAGGGTTTTGATTTCCCTTTTTCTGATAACTAATAATGTTGAGTACCTTTTTGTGTGTTAAAATTTTTATTTGTTTCTTTTTGGCTGTGCTGGGCCTGTGTTGCTGCACTTGGGCTTTCTCTAGTTGCAGCGAGCAGGAGTACTGCACAGTACTACTGTGCCATGCACAGACTTCTCATTGCAGTGGCTTCTCTTGTTGCGGAGCGTGGGCCCAGTTGCCCTATGGCATGTGGAACCTTGCCAGAGCAGGGATGGAACCCGTGTCCTCTGTATTTGCAGGCATATTCTTAACCACCAGGGAAGTCCATCATCTGCAATTAAAATTTATTTCTATAGCTTTTTTTTCCTTCCCTGAAGAGCTTAGTTTCAGTTAGTTTCTGATAGCACTATTTGGAATCAAGTCTTTTTAAGGCTATCATTTGTTTAGCCACTGTGTGTGCCAAAAACTTTCCTGTATTATTTTTAACTCTGATACCAACCTTGTGAAATAGCTCTGTAATCCCCATCTTATAGCTGAGGAATTTGAGGGTTAAAGAATGAGTTGGGCTCTTTTGCACACTTGAAACTGGTGGAAGTATTCATCGTTCTGGGAAGGTTAGCAAGTTAAAGGATAACTGACTGTCTAATTCAGAGCATTGAATTTCATGGGTCATATGGTTTATTTTTTGCACTAAGGAAGACTTCACTCTGGCTTCCACAACTTAAAAAGAAATGCTGACTACTCAGTAAGATCTTATTAACCAGCACCCCGCTCCTTTGTCACACACATCTGGAGCTCTGCTTCTCAGTTCAACCCCTGTCTTCCAGAAGTATCTCAGGCAACAAAGCTTTAAGACCAGGATCAAACTTCAGTTGGCAATAGTTACTTAACAACCAGAAAGGTAAAACCAAGTTGTAAAGCTTATTGGGTTACTGTTAAGCCTCAAGTCAAAGAGTATTTTTGAATCCATAGTTTTGAAAAGAACTTGAAAATTTAAAAATAATGTTTGACAATAGGAAATGTAGGACACCTGCATTTCTGTGTAAGTTTTAGGAATCAGCTTGTTAATTTCTGTAAATTGATCCTAAAATTTATTTGTAAATGTAAAGAACTTAGAATATCCAAAACAATTTTGAAAGAGAAGAAAAAAGGTGGTGACTTAAGCAATCTGATTTCAATGAAAGCTTACTCTAAAACCACAGTAATCAAGACAAGGACAGGCATATAAATCAATGAAACAAAACTGAAATTCCAGAAGTAAACCTTTATATTTATGGTCAATGATTTTTTTTTTTTTACAAAGGTGCTAAAATAATTCAGTGGCAAAGGGATATAATCTTTTCAACATAATCAAAAGTTAACCCAAAATGTGTCATAACCTGAACTGTAAATGGCAAAACTATAAAAATTCTAGAAGAAAACAAAGAAAAACTTCATGACCTTCAGTTGGGCAAAGAGTTCTTTAATACAACAATGATACATAGAAGAAAAAAATTGTAGGTTGGACCTTGTCAAAGTTTAAAACTTCAAACGATACCATTTAGAGAAGAGATATTTAGGAAATTCCCTGGCAGTGGTTAGAGCTCTGTGCTTTCACTGCTGAGGATGAGGGTGCTATCCCTGGTCAGGGAACTGCAATCCCACAAGCCACATGGCACAGCCGAAAAAGAGAGAGACAGAAGAGGTATCTATACTCATATTCATAGCACTATTCACAGTGACCATGAGATGGAGGCAACCTGAGTGTCCATGGACAGATGAATGGATAAACAAAATGTGGTGTATACATACAATGAGGTATTACTCAACTTCAAAAAGAAAGGAGAATCTAACACACGATGCAGTGTGGATGATCCAAGGCATTATGCTAAGTGAAATAGACTAGTCACAGTAAGATGAATACTGTATGACTCCACTTAAATGAAGTACCTCTAGTAGTCAGACTCAGAGACAGAGAGTGGAATGGTGGTTTCCAGGGTCTGGAGGGAGAGAAGAAGGAGTTACTTAATGAGTACAGAGTTTCACTTCTGCAAAAATGAAGACTTCTGTGGGTGGATGGGGGTGATGGTGGCACAATAGTGTGGATGTACTTAATGCCACTGAACTGTGTATTTAACCACATTTAAAAAAGAGATAGTGTTAACAAAAGCAAAGGGGGACTTCCCTAATGGTTAAGAATCCGAGGACACAGGTTCGATCCCTTGTCCAGAAAGATCCCACATGCTGAGTGCTGCAGCTGCTGGAGCCTGCACTCCTAGGACCTGTGCTCTGCAACAAGAGAAGCCACCACAATGAGAAGCCCAAGCACCACAGTGAAGAGTAGCCCTGCTTTTCCACAGCAGAGAAAGCCTGTGTGCGGCAACGAAGACCCAGCACAGCCAAAAATAAATTTTTAAAAACTTTAAAAATTGGGGGACTTCCCTGGTGGTCCAGTGGCCAAGACCTCGTGCTCCCAGTGCAGGGGGCCAGGTTCAATCCCTGGCCAGGGAACTAGATCCAGCAAAGCCAAATAAAAATAAGTAAGTTTTTTTTTTAATTAAAATTTTTTAAAAAAGGAAAAAGAGCCACATACTGAGAGAAAATATTTGGAAATCCTGTTAAAGAATTTGTAGTTAGGATATAAAGAGAATTCTTACAACTCAATAATAGGAAACTATTTTAAAAATAGGGTAATACTTTTAATAAACATTTCCTCAAAGGAGAAATATAATGGCTAATTAACACATGAAAAGATACTCAACATTATGATTCAGAATGGCTTTAATCAAAAGATAGCAACACCAAGTGCTGGTGAGGACTGAAGAAACCAGAAGCATTGTGCACTGCTGGTGGGAATGCACAGATACAGCCGTCATAGAGAACAGCTTGGCAAAAGGCTAAACGTTAATTTACCATGTAACCCAGCAGATTCACTCCTAGGAGTTTCCCCAATGGGAATGAAAGCAGTCTGCCCACACTAAGATGTGTGCACTGATGTTCATAGCAGCATTATTCATCATAGCCAAAAATGGAACACAATCTAAATGTCCATCAACTGGTAATGGATAAACAAAATATAGTATATCCAGACAATGAAAAGCTATTCATCAGTGAAAAGGAACAGACTATAGATACATGCCAAAATCATGGATAAACCTCAAAAATATGTTAATACAGATGGCCAACAAGCACATGAAAAAGTGTTCAGCATCACTCATTATTCAGTTCAGTCGCTCAGCCGTGTCCGACTCTCTGCGACCCCGTGAATCAAAGCACGCCAGGCCTCCCTGTCCATCACCAACTCCCAGAGTTCACTCAGACTCACGTCCATCGAGTCAGTGATGCCATCCAGCCATCTCATCCTCAGTTGTCCCCTTCTCCTCCTGCCCCCAATCCCTCCCAGCATCAAAGTGTTTTCCAGTGAGTCAACTCTTCGCATGAGGTGGCCAGAGTACTGGAGTTTCAGCTATAGCATCATTCCTCCAAAGAAATCCCAGGGCTGATCTCCTTCAGAATGGACTGGTTGGATCTCCTTGCAGTTCAAGGGACTCTCAAGAGTTTTCTCCATCACCACAGTTCAAAAGCATCAATTCTTTGGTGCTCAGCTTTCTTCACAGTCCAACTCTCACATCCATACCTGACCACTGGAAAAACCACAGCCTTGACTAGACGGACCTTTGTTGGCAAAGTAATATCTCTGCTTTTCAATATGCTATCTAGGTTGGTCATAACTTTCCTTCCAAGGAGTAAGCGTCTTTTAATTTCATGGCTACAGTCACCATCTGCAGTGATTTTGGAGCCCCCCAAAAAAAGCAAATCAGAACTACAGTGAGGTTTCACTTCACACCAGTCAGAATGACCATCATCAAAAAATCTACAAATAATAAATTCTGGAGAGGATGTGGAGAAAAGGGAACCTTCCTGAACTGCTGGTGGGAATGTAAATTGTTGCAGCCACTATGTAAGAATAGTTTGGAGGTTCCTTAAAAAACTAGTTACTGTATGATTCTGCAACCCTACTCCTGGGTGTGTATCTGGAAAAGACAAAAACTCTAATTCAAAAAAGATACATATACCCTGATGTTCATAGCAGCACTATTTAGAGTAGTCAAGACATAGAAGCAACCTAAATGTCCATTGACAGGTGAATGTATAAAGATGTGGTACATATACACATGATGGAATATATTCAGTAATACAAAAGAATGAAATAATGCCATTTGCACCAACTTGGATGGACCTAGAGATTATCAGACGAAGTGAAGTAAGTCAGAGAATGATAAATATGATGTGATATCACTTATATTGAAATCTAAAAAAATGATACAAATGGGCTTACTGACAGAACAGAAATAGACGCACAGACATAGAAAACAAACTTGGTTACCAAAGGGGAACCTGTGGGGTGGGGGAGAATTTAGGTGTTTGGAGTTAACAGATACATAGTATTATATAAAAAATAGGTAAAAAACAAGAACCTGTATATAGCACAGGAAACTATATTCAGTATCTTGTAATAACCTGTAATGGAAGTTAATCTGTATATATATATGTGTATATGTATATATATAAAACTGAATCACCTTGTATACCTGAAACTAACACAACATTGTACATCAATTCAGTTCAGTTACTCAGTCGTATCTGACTCTTTGCGACCCCGTGGACTGCAGCACGCCAGGCTTCTCTGTCCATTACCAACTCCCGGAGATAGCTCAAATTTGTGTCCATTGAGCTGGTGATGCCATCCAACTATTTCATCCTCTGTCACCCCCTTCTCCTCTTGCCTTCAATCTTTCCCAGCATCATGGTCTTTTCCAGTGAGTCAGTTCTTCGCATTAGGTGGCCAAAGTATTGGAGCTTCAGCTTCAGTATCAGTCCTTCCAGTGAATATTCAGGGTTGATTTCCTTTAGGATTGACTTGTTGGATCTCCTTGCAGTCCAAGGGACTTTCAAGAGTCTTCTCTAACCCCACAGTTAAAAAGCATTAATTCTTCAGTGCTCAGCTCTCTTTATGGTCCACCTCTCACCTCCATTTCCATACATGACTACTGGAAAAACCATAGATTTGACTAGACAGACCTTTGTCAACAAAATAATGTCTCTGCTTTTTAATATGCTCTCTAGGTTGGTCATAGGTTTTCTTCCGAGGAGCAAGCATTTTTAAATTTCACAGCTACATTCACCATCTGTAGTGATTTTGGAGCCCAGGAAAATAAAGTCTGTCACTGTTTCCATTGTTTCCCCATCTATTTGCTATGAAGTGATGGGACCAGATGCCATGATTTTGGTTTTTTGAATGTCACTATACTTCAATTTTTAAAAATTATATTAAATGAAAGAAGCCAGTCACAAAAAAACTTCATATTGAGTCCATTTCTATGTGTCCAGAAAAGTCAGATTTATAGAGTTAGAAAGCAGTTGCTTAAGGCTTGAAACACAAGTATCTAAGTGGGGTGATGGAAATATGGTAGATTATGGTGATGGTTGCACAACTCCAGGTTTTTTACAGTCATTGAATTGGTGCATTTTATGAAATAAATTATACGTCAGTGAAGCTGTTTTTCAAATAAAAGGAGATGATACCTATCTCATAGGGCTTCTTGTGAGGATTTATTTGAACAAGTGCCAGGTACAAACTAGGCAATAATAGATGACAAATATTATTTACTGTCATTATTTTTTATATATATAATAGCAGCATCTACTGTTAAGATTGCAGAGTCAGCCCTATAGCATCTGAACCTCCCATTACAGAAAACCAAAAAACAAAAGGGGGAAACATAATTAAAGCCTAACTTTGTATAATATCATTTACTGACTTCTCATTCAGTGTGGCAGAGAAGGCAGTGGCAACCCACTCCAGTACTCTTGCCTGGGAAATCCCATGGAAGGAGGAGCCTGGTAGGCTGCAGTCCATGGGGTCGCTAAGAGTCAGACTTAGTGACTGAGTGACTTCACTTTCACTTTTCACTTTCATGCATTGGAGAAGAAAATGGCAACCCACTCCAGTGTTTTTGCCTTGAGAATCCCAGGGACAGGGGAGCCTGGTGGGCTGCCATCTGTGGGGTCGCACAGAGTCGGACACGACTGAAGCAACTTAGCAGCAGCAGCAGCATTCAGTGTGGGGTGGGGAGGGGGCACATTTTAAAATTGTGAAGTCATAGCAAAGAGTGACAAACTTTTATATTTATAATCTTTCCGTTTTAGGAGGAGTAAAACTTGGATTAGGAGATTTCATTTTCTACAGTGTTCTGGTTGGTAAAGCTTCTGCAACAGCCAGTGGAGACTGGAACACAACCATAGCCTGTTTTGTAGCCATATTAATTGTAAGTATATATTGATTAAAACCTGTTAGGACTCCTTATCTCAAAACTCTGATTAAAAGGCAGTTCTTTTAACCCCAGCTTGGCTGAGTGTTCCAATCACCTGGGGAGCTTTTTAAAAACACAAATAATAGGACCTCACCTGAATAGTTTCGCCACGTGGCCACACATTGAAATCACCTGAGCTTTTAAAACAGTGCTTCTCTGCCCTGAGATACTGTTTTAATTGTGTATTTTTTTTTTAAGTTCCCCCAGGAAATTCTGGTAAGCACTTCTGACTAGGAACCACTGCTTCAAGCCTGGCAGCATAAATAATTATGTAGAGAATTAGATCAGTCTTAAAGGGGTAAGCAGTTCCTCACTTAGTGTGAGCTTGGTGGCAGTTTTGCATTTAACGCCACAACCTGCAACAGACAGTGTCCTTTGGGCAGGCAATATGAGGCAAGAAAAGCTAACATAGTGCCTGATCACACATAGATTTTGCTTATAGAGTCACAATGTGAGCCTGAAGCTTTCAGAACTGTGATTTTAAGTAACTCATAAGATATTTCTTACTGTTGTTTTTGCTGGAGGTGTGATGTCTCATGTATATGTATATATGAGTGAAGTTGGATGAGAGGTTAGATGAGAGCCTTTACTTACGTATTTATTTTGTGATTATATTTGTGATTTATCTTGGTCATATGACCAGTTAGAATTTTCATTTATTTCTCTTTTGAGGTTAGTTTTCTGGATGTGTTCTGGTGTCTCAGTTAACTGGGGTAAAAAATGGGCTGTATTATATAGCTGCTCTGTGTTTACAAGAAAACATTATACATTTTATAAACAAACATTGTTGGTTTATTCCATGAGCACCTCTTTGCCCCCAGACAGCATAAAGAATGTTCTTCACCTCTGGGATTTTTAGCCAAACTAAACCTACAGTAGCTAAGTAAATATTTTAGATAGAAATTTCAATATTGTTCATTTGTTTAAAAAACCATTTTGCTTATTTTCAGATTCTATTCCCTACCTAGAATTAGGGGATGAAATATCAATAATGTATGGATAATAATCTCTATTGTGAAGAAAAATAAATGTTTCCAGATTCAGTGAAAAAAACTTTTGTTCTAAAATTTAACCTCAAAGGATCATATGTTCAGTTAACTAAATTATGACCAAGATTTGTGATTGAGTTGATTTGTACAGAGTACTTGCATAATTATGTCTGCATTTGTGTTTTTTCCCCTCTTCTCCATAGGGTTTGTGCCTTACATTATTACTCCTTGCCATTTTCAAGAAAGCATTACCAGCTCTTCCAGTCTCCATCACCTTTGGGCTTATTTTCTACTTTGCCACAGATTATCTTGTTCAGCCCTTTATGGACCAGTTAGCATTCCATCAGTTTTATATCTAGCATATTTACAGTTAGAATCTCATGGATTTTTCTCCTTTGACTATAATAAAATCTGAGGAGGACAAAGGTGATTTTCCAGTGTCCACATCTAACAAAGTCAAGATTCCCAGCTGGACTTTTTGCAGCTTCCTTCCAAGTCTTCCTGACCACCTGCACTATTGGGCGCTGGAAGGAGGTTTCTACAGAAAACGGTTTTGAACACGTCATTGTGGTGAACTAAGTCCCTCAATGCAGAAACTACCAGATTTGAGGACAAGGACAAGGCAAAGCCACGGGCCAAAAATTTGCTGTGCTCCCACCAGCAGGTTGACCTGTGGTCACAGGTGGACTTTACCAACGCTGCAGACTCTCAGGACTACCCATTACCAGAAGGTTAAATGAAATGGTTAAACCAAACAGGACTCTTCATCTTAAGCTACATATTGAAAATCAACCTAATAAATCTGTATTGAATTCTGAACCTTTTCGGGAGATACCATAAGGAGAGCAGGCACCAGCAGCAAAATGGAAAGATGGGAAGGGACTCAGACTTTCAGACTTTTTGCTGCAGACTTACTGTTTTTAAATAAGACTTTTTCACCTGAGTCAAGTCAGAGGTATAGGTTGATTTTGACACTTCTTCTCAAGCACTGAAGCTCATTACTATCTGTGGCTGCCATTTCTTCCCAAGGCCAGTCTGAACTTATTTGAGGTTGCTTTATCTTAAAAGTCTTAACCTCAGGTTCAAATTCAGTAATTTCTGGAAATAATGGGACTATAGCTCAACGATTCCCTATCACCCTTAGGCAAATTCTGGATTCTCCACCAAATTCCTAATTTGTAGGCATATCGGGAGGTCACTTGCCCCCTGGTGCCTCCCTCCTTCCCTCTCTCTCCCTTTATTCCCCTCACGAGCACTTGTCCTGTACAGTGAGTAAGACAGCCCTGTTGTGGTAGCAGATGGTCCAGTTGTCATAGGATTTTGCTCTTTGTGTGGCACAAAGAATGTGTCATAAATCAGTGCTCTCAGCCCTGCTGTCATAATCTCTTCAATAGCAAAATACAGTGTGTGCCCAAAGACAGTAGAATTAAAGAAGAGTAAAATTGCTGGTGAAGCACTTTTCTGTCCTGATTTTTTCCCTTTCTTTTTTTTTTTTAAACTACAACCCATTGTGTCTTGACAGTAGGTCAGAATTTGAGCCAATAGCCAAAAGCCAGTGGTTTATAAAGTTTACAACTCAGTTGTATCTGTACAAAGCTTGAAGAACACCGTTATTTCCCTTGGTGAGCTGAGGGAGAACCGAGAGTCTGGAGGAGAACCAGCTGCCAAGAGAAGAGAGGAGAGGCCCCCAGCAGCCAGTGGGACAAGATGAAGCCAAGTCCTGTGAAGGAGAGGATCCGAGCGATTCCTCAAGCAGCTCAAAACGTGTGTTCTGCATTTCCCCTTCCGCGTTACCTTTTGTTTCAGTGTATCTCTGTGAGAGCTGGGCCTCCGAGTTCAGCCCCTGAGCAGTTTAGTTGGACAATGAACAGAAATAGAGCCACCGGCTGTGGGCACATGGCACCCCTGGATGAAGCTTTGCCAGGCACACCCCTTCTCTTACCACAGCCAGCCCTCGGCCATGGCGACCACACCCCTGCTCCTACCACAGCCAGCCCTCGGCCATGGCGACCACACCCCTTCTCTTACCACAGCCAGCCCTCGGCCATGGCGACCACACCCCTTCTACCACAGCCAGCCCTCAGCCATGGTGACCACACCCCTTCTCTTACCACAGCCAGCCCTCAGCCATGGCAACCACACCCTTGCTCCTACCACAGCCAGTCCTCAGCCATGGCGACCACACCCCTTCTACCACAGCCAGCCCTCAGCCATGGCGACCACACCCCTTCTCCTACCACAGCCAGTCCTCAGCCATGGCGACCACACCCCTTCTACCACAGCCAGCCCTCAGCCATGGCGACCACACCCCTTCTCCTACCACAGCCAGCCCTCAGCCATGGCGACCACACCCCTCCTCCTACCACAGCCAGCCCTCAGCCATGGCGACCACACCCCTTCTCCTACCACAGCCAGTCCTCAGCCATGGTGACCACACCCCTCCTACCACAGCCAGCCCTCAGCCATGGCGACCACACCCCTTCTCCTACCACAGCCAGTCCTCAGCCATGGTGACCACACCCCTTCTACCATAGCCAGCCCTCAGCCATGGCGACCACACCCCTTCTCCTACCACAGCCAGTCCTCAGCCATGGTGACCACACCCCTTCTACCATAGCCAGCCCTCAGCCATGGCGACCACACCCCTTCTCCTACCACAGCCAGCCCTCAGCCATGGCGACCACACCCCTTCTACCCTAGCCAGCCCTCAGGCATGGTGACCACACTCCTACGACAGCCAGCCCTCAGCCATGGTGGCCACACTGAGCATTTGTGTGGAACGTGGTCTCCCCCTGAGGCTGAAAAGAGGCCAACTCTCCCTTAGCTTCCTGCTGCTTTCTCTCCAGCTCTCATTTGATCTGCTTTGGGTTCTTTGTGGAGTTTCAGTTCAGTTCAGTCGCTCAGTCGTGTCTGACTGCGACCCCATGAATCGCAGCACGCCAGGCCTCCCTGTCTATCACCAGCTCCCGGAGTACACTCAGACTCATGTCCATCGAGTCAGTGATGCCATCCAGCCATCTCATCCCCTGTTGTCCCCTTCTCCTGCCCCCAATTCCTCCCAGCATAAAGGTCTTTTCCAATGGGTCAGCTCTTTGCATGAGGTGGCCAAAGTATTGGAATTTCAGCCTCAGCATCATTCCTTCCAAAGAAATTCCAGGGCTGATCTTCAGAATGGACTGGTTGGATCTCCTTGCAGTCCAAGAGACTCAAGAGTCTTCTCCAACACCACACTTCAAAAGCATCGATTCTTCAGCGCTCAGCCTTCACAGTCCAACTCTCACATCCATACATGACCACTGGAAAAACCGGTTGTTTTTACTTTGTTGGTAAAGTAATGTCTCTGATTTAAATATGCTATCTAGGTTGGTCATAACTTTCCTTCCAAGGAGTAAGCGTCTTTTAATTTCATGGCTGCAGTCACCATCTTAGAGGATTTGTTTCCTGTTGTGGAAAATTTCTTCTAAGAAATTAACTTTAGGAGTAATGTGCCACTACTACCCTGTGTGTAAAAACTGGCTCCTGGGCTGTGAGAACTGCAGGGAAAATTACAGCTCTGCCAAGAAAGTTGGGGCTTAAGAGTAGGTTTTGTCATCTCTCTTTTTTTCCTTTAGCTCCCTTTCCCCAAGATGCCATTTTTCTCCTCAGATATGTGGCAACATGGATATTCTCTTCTAGGAGGATACAAGTCAACAAGCTACAGCAAAGCCACCTGAACTCCAGTATGTGACTTGAAGCAGTCTTAAAGGGAGCCCTGAGTAGTTTATTTGTGTGAGGCTCCCAAATGTGCTATGCCTTTCATGAAGGGTTTACCTTTGAAGAGGATGTGTGGTGTGTGTGATTGTATTCAGATCCATCCTGTGTGTTACTGGCCTATGTAGAAAGATTGCAGTGGACCTGTCACTTTCTGCAAGACAGCCACATCTCAGCACAGAGAGAACATCTTATTTCTTCCAGTTGTCAGTCTTAGATGCAGAACTTTTCCTTTGAACCTTCTTAAAGTCAAGTCAGTTTCTGCAATATCAAAATGCTAGTCTTTCACCATAAAAAATAGATTGACACCAGAGAAAATAGCAATTCCACTGAGGATGTGCCCTCATACATGGGCGAGGAGTGGCTGTGGGGCGAGAACCATTGACAAAGCGTGACCAGCCCAGCTGACCTGCTTTATAAGAGGGGGAGGGGAGTGGGAGGAATGGCGCCCACTGATGTCTGCGTCTGACTGGCCTGCACAGAGTGTTTACATACAGAATGTTGCCATAAACCAGCCTGTGGAAATTCCAACCATATTTGGAGGATTTGTAGAGCATTTTTTTCAAAGAAGTGCTCGCTGCTCTGTTTCTGATTCTCACCAGGTGAGTGTGCAGTCTTGGATCACAGCACTCATTATAAATGACTAAACTTTGATCAGAAAAAGAACCTTTCCAAGCAACGTGGAAGAAAATCACAAGTGAACAATTTATTGATTACACTACAGAAGCAACAACTGACAAGGTGGTAGTTTTACTTTTAAATTCCTGGATCTCCATTTTTTCAAGTATTCCTTGGTTTTAAAAACCTTCCTTATACTACAAACAGATAACGTGTTTAGTCCTTGGCTTTTACTTGGCCTCAGCATATATATGTAGTTTTAATCATAATTTGTAGAAGGTAAGACAGAAGTTAAACCACCACCTAAGATCTCGCAGAGTCAGACATCTCAAGGAAGCCTCTGATCCTGACCTCCAGGGCCTGGCCTTTCGTATTCACCTCTTTATGATCTAGCCCTAAAGAAATGAGCTCAGAAAGGTTGTGTTCAATGTCTTCCCTGTTCCTGGCATGGTGCTGGAGTCTAAGGAAGCAAAAATGACTCAAATGTATCCTCACTGTAGCTGCAGTCTCTGGTTTTCTGGTGAACACCATTTTCAGTTCAGTTCAGTCGCTCAGCCATGTCCGACTCTGCGACCCCATGAATTGCAGCACGCCAGGCCTCCCTGTCCATCACCAAACCCTGGAGTTCACTCAGACTCATGTCCATCGAGTCAGTGATGCCATCCAGCCATCTCATCCTCCGTTGTCNTGGCCTACGTAGGTGGTGATTGGTATTCCACGTAAGCCAAGTTATTCAGCCTCTTTTCTTTGCTAATTTTCTAATCCCTCACTACCTGTAATGAAACAAGTTTTTCCTCGCCTATCCGTCTCCACCTTCGAATCACCCTGGATTCCTTGTCGGGGCAGGACCCCGGCAGATGACAGCTGAGCTGGGTGAGGGGGAGATGGGCGGGAAGGAAGCTCAGCCTCCGCCGGCGTTCCAGGCTACCCGGCCGAACTCCCAGACTGGGCGGGGCGGGCACCGACGTAGCGGTCCCGGGCCCTTCGCGCCGGAGGCTCCTGGAGACAGGTAGGAGGCGGAGGGACAGGACCCGAGGGCCCGGGGCGGCTCCCCTCTGGGCTGCAGCAGGAATTTGCCCTCCCCGGCTCCCGGGAGAGCAGTGTCGGAGGAAGTGGGGGTCCTGGGAGGAGACCTGCCTCCCTCTCTTCTCTGGGTCCCCGCTCGGCGCCGCGGGCCCTCGGGCCGGGAGGACGGAGGTCGCAAGCGAAAGGAAACCTCGGAGCCTCAGAGGACAGAGACACAACCCCGGGCGGCCCACGCCAACCCTCCCGCCTCCTCTGCCCCTTCCCTCCGTCGGATGCCCTTCCGGAGCACAGGGTCCTGGAGACCGCGCGCCCCTCTTCCTTGGTGCTGCCTAGGCTGTGGCCCTGGAGCGCCCGAGCAGGGCGCAGGGGACATCCTCGCGTGGGGACCGGGAAGGGCGCGCGGGGACCCTAGACGTCCGGCGCGGGGCCGCAGACCCACTCGGCGCGCGTCCGCCGCTCCCAGTAGCAACTCTAAGTTCTTTTCTCCTGTCCTCCCTGCTCTCTCTCCTTTAGCTGCGTTCGTCCCCGCCCCGCGAAGGCAGTCTCTGCTTCTCTCAGAGAAGCAGCATCTCCGTCGTTAGCCCTAGCACGAGGCTCCCCAGGCACCCCGGCTTCCCCTCCTGCGCGCGGCTTTTCCACGAGGGGTCGCAGAGCCCAGGCCAGGCGGTCACCTCTCACCCCGCCAGCCCCGTGAACCCCGGGTTTGCAGTGAAAATGATGCCTACGTGAATCACTCTTAGTACTAAATTAGCGCAGCATAGATGTGCCAGTTTATATTTGGCTGAACTTGGCTTAGTACGCTCTATTTTATTCTTGTAAACTGAAGTCATTTTATGCTTAGGAAAAATTAAAGAGAACCATGGTGGGGTTACAGATTTTAAAACTTAAGCATACAAGTCAGTACTTGCGTAATGTTTGCTACTGAAAGGGGCACATTGTGTATGTCATTCTCCAGCACAGTGACATGTACACACTTGCACACGCACTGCGCACGCGCACCAGACTGCACTCTCTCAGCGCATACTGCACTCGCACACGCCAAACCACACAGGCATTTTGTACACACAAACAGTACACTGCACACATGCACACACTCTGCACTCACTTTACACACCCACACCCACACCCACCGGCTTAGGGAGGCTGCTTGTGGAGCTTCTCCGGAGCAGAGAAATGCTGCTTTGGGTTTAAAGTAAGATACAATTAACATTTTCAAAGCATTTAAGTTTTTAAAGTACCTGCAGAGACTTAAAAAAAAAAAGTCTTTACGAGTTTTAAAACAAGTGATGTAATGGTTTTTTAAAAAGGATCTCTTGGTGAATGAAAACAGTGAGTCTGATTGCTTTGAATCTGAACTCCCGACTTTTAACCTGTGTTTTTAATCTACCTTCTTCCCTCTGAAACCCTGCAAGAAGTTACTCTTGAACTTCTAGAAGCCAGTTGTAGACAGGCCTGCCCTCCCTCACTGTATAAGAGCCTCCGCTGCGCCCCACGGCGTCCCCTCCGCCCCCTGCGGGTGTCCGGGTCACCTGTGGGCACGTGCGGGGGAAGGATGGGCCGCCACATCGGTGGTGGCCCGGGAGCCAGCGGGGAGCGCAGGGCTCGGGTGGGTGGGGCGGCGCCTCGTCCCCGCCCCGCCCGCTCCAATCCCCGCCTCTCCCGCAGGCCCGGCCGAGATGCGGCTGCTGCTGCTGCTGCTGCTGCCCCTGCTGCTGGCCTCCGCACCCGGGTCCTCGGTGAGTACGACCCTTCCTTCCGTCCCCACCCCCGCCCAGGGTGGCCGCGGGTCAGAGCCTCCGACGGCTGGAGCCAGTGGCCGCGGTGCCATCCCCAAGAGAAGGCCACTGTCTGGATGGTGGGGCGGGAAGAGGCGAACCCTCAGCCTGAGAGCCTTCAAAGACGGGTGGGACCTTGCAACCTCTGGTGCCCAGAACTTCCCGTCTGGCTTTGGAGCACAGTTCGCAGAATTGGCAATTTCCCAGCAGCCCCACCCCTCCTTCAGAAGGTTCTGGGCGCGCTGCTAATGCTGCGGAGGTCCGGAGGGGTGGTCTATCACAGTGGAAGGAAGAGGGGTCCTTGCTGGCACAAGCAAGGAGCAGGGCCAAATGGCCATCCTACCAGACGTCTGCCACCTGCCTATTGACCAA
Organism: Neotragus moschatus; assembly: GCA_006410615.1. Taxonomy (NCBI): domain Eukaryota; kingdom Metazoa; phylum Chordata; class Mammalia; order Artiodactyla; family Bovidae; genus Neotragus; species Neotragus moschatus. The sequence continues at coordinate 1,537,970 of SJYA01001474.1, read as the reverse complement.
ACTTCTCTGCCTCTCAATGGGGGCTATTTGGACCTAGAGGTTTGGGCTGCCAGGCCCATTCTCCATGGCCCCTGGGGCTAGCATCTAGAGCTGGGGTGTCCAATAGAACCTTCTGAGATGATGGAAATGCTCTGCATCTGTGCTGTCCAATAAGATAGCCACTGAGTTCATGTGGTTACTGAGCACATGACATGTGGTCAGTACAACTGAGGAACTGAATCTTGATTTTTAAAATTATTTTTAACTGGGCTGAGTCTTTGTTGTTACGTGCATGCTACTCTCTACTTGCCATGCATGAGCTTATTGCGGTGGCTTCTCTCGTTGCTGAGCTGCTGAGCGCGGGCTCCAGGGCGCACAGGCTTCAGTAGCTGTGGCACTCAGGCTCAGCTGTGGCATGCGGAATCTTCCCAGACCAGGGATCGAGACGGTGTCCCCTGCATTACGCAGGCAGATCCTTAACCACTGGACCACCAGGGAAGCCCTTATTTGATTTTAATGAACATGAACTTAAACAGCCTCACGTGGTTAGTGGCTACCGTATTAGTGAAAATTCAGAGAGTGGATACAAGGAGACAGCCGGTGATCACAGTAACTGTTTCATTATCAGGGGCCTGAGGGACAAGGCTTCCTGGAGAACCTACCTGGGTTCCAAGGAGGTACAGGGAATCTTCTAGATCACAGGCCCCACCTTGGGGCTTGTTCCTGGAGCTGCTCCTGCCCTGCTTCAGCTGCTTTGATGGGATGGACGGTACAGATTCCATCCACCCCTGGAATAGTGCTCCGCGGGGGAGGCTCACAGCCCTGCCTCCTGAGCCCCGCAGGAGGACCCCTGAGAACGGACCCACACTACTCACTGCTTTGGGGCAGGGTGATGCCATCTCTGTGGAAATGTGAGTGAAAGCTGAGAAGTCCTCCTCCAGCCAGGGGGCAGGCAGGAGTGGGAGTCAGCAGTGGGCGGCGGGTTTAGCGTGGGCCTCAGTCAGAGCAGAGAGTGGGCTAGAGCCCCCTCCCTTATGGCCTCTTCACCACCTTCCAGCGCCCCCAGCTCACCTCTGCTACACCATGGCCCTTGCCTCCTCAGTGCCACACCCTGAGGGCCTCGCTGCAGGCGGCACTGAGGTCCCGGCTCAGGTGGCGGCTGGAGGGGGGGGCGTGGTGACAGTGTCAGGACACTGGGGTGAAACTCAGAGCCACCTCCTAGCTGCTGTGTGATGCAAAGCAGATCATCAGCTCTTAGACCCCTTTAAACTGGAGAGTAATGACCCACGCACAGGTGAAATGAGGGATCCGGAGTAACCTGGGGCCTGTTAGGCACTTTCTCCCTTAGAAACACCTGGGTAGTGGGGCTAGGACGTCCCCTTACCCGCTCCACTGTCTGGGGGAGGGTGTGGCCCAGGCTGGTTCTAGCTGAGTGCAATACCTGCCTCCATGGCCCAGGCTGGTTATAGCTGGAGGTGGGACTGCCCCATGGCCCAGGCTGGCTCTAGCTGGGTGCAATACCTACTCCCCTATAGCCCAGCCTGATCATAACTAGGAGCGGGACCCCCCCGGCGGGACCCCCCCCCCATAGCCCAGGCTGGTTGTAGCTGGAGGTGAGACCCACCCCCACTCCAGACTGGTTGTAACTGGGGGCAGGACCCCCCCACCCACCCAATGACTCAGGCTGATTCTAGCTGT
>SJYA01001474.1:1524331-1536160 GCA_006410615.1 Neotragus moschatus | reverse complement strand
CTCAGGCTGATTCTAGCTGTGGCGGGACCCCTCCCCACCTTCCCCAACCTTTCACAGGATCATTCTCAGTGCTGACAGGGGTCAGCTTGAGCAGAATGAATGGTCGATTAAGGAGGAGTAACACATCACACCTCTCACTGCCCCCTGCCCCAGGCTGGTCAGGGGAGGCTTCCCAGGGGTCTTCCAGTCTCCTTGCTTCTGCTCTGTTCCCACTCCCACCCCGGCACGTTGGGCAGGTGATCCCAGGGGAACAGTGCGGCAGGAAAGGGGGCTTCCTGAGTTGCCCAGGTGGGGGTTGAAGGAGGACCCTGATTTGGTGGGATGCGGAGGGCAGCAGGAGGCAGGTGAGGACAGGCCCAGGTAAGGGTGAACTGGACCAGCTCATTCTGGCTTCACACCATCATGCCGCTTGTGGTTTGGGTAATTACAGAGAAACGAGATGCGTCTGTGCTGCTCCTGGCTGAACGTGCTTCCCTTTGTCAGACTACAGGACAGGGCTGGCTCCAGGATGCCTGCCCCACCCCATCCTGACCGCACAAGGTGGCTGAGTGGCAGGGGCGCCCCTTGTTGCCTTGCACACACCAGTAGGCCCAGCCCAGTGGCAAGAAGGGTGGATTGAGGAGGCTCAGGCCTCGTGCTTCAGGAGTGAGACTGCCATCCAAACAGGCCTTGATCAGAGGTAATTAGTAGCTAGGACGAGGCTGGCAGGATAAGAAAGCAGCAGTTCCCACGGACCACTTCGAGAATTCTGACGTTATAGTGATGAGTCTTCCCTGTTGGCTCAGATGGTAAAGAATCTGCCTCCCAGGCATGAGACTTGGGATGGATCCCCTGGAGAAGGGAGTAGCTTTCCACTCCAGTATTCTTGCCTGGAGAATCCCATGGACAGGGGAGCCTGGATCGCACTGAGTCGGACAGGACTGAGCGAACAACACTTTGACTTTTCACAGTGATGAGTCGGGGGGGAGGTGCTTATCATCCCTGGAAAGTCACTCTCTACCCCCAACACTCAATACCTTCTCCTTTAAAATAGAAACTGATCAAGTAAATTTCAGTTTAAATTTCACGGAACACTTTTATATCCTGGTTTTTAGAAGCTCGGAGATCTGGCCCGCTTAGAAGTGAAGGGTAAATGATTTGAAGAGTGAAAGCTCAGACTTTGATCTAGTTGGCCCTTCATTCTTGGTTTTGTATGTGGTTCAGCAAACATGTGTGAGTTGTTCTGATTCAGGGTTCATGGTTTTATTATAAACCAAGGATAACTAGATGTTTGGCACCAGGGCGCTAGAAGAGCGCTGGGTGTAATCTATGCATGCACAGACCTCCATCCTCACCCGAGATCCTGGGATGGGGCGGGAGGCTCACTACGTGAGGAGCAGTTTGCTTTTCCGCATGAGAAGTTGAGTTCTTTCTAGGGAAAATGGCAGGGATTTTTTCCTCTAGAGATTATTATGTTGTGATGCCCTAAAATAAAGTCCCCTTCAAACAAACAGGACATACTTCCAATCCACATTTTGCCTCCTTGCAAGAAAGCAAGTCTAACACCCGTCCAGCTCCTCAGGCCTCATCCAGCGTCCCCCTTGGTTCCCCAGGGGAGGTTGGTGGGAACCTGGTACAAGAGCAGAGGCCTGGAGTGAAGCCACCCTGTTGCTGTGTGCACTTGTTCCCAGTGGCTCCCTCTCTCTGCGCCTCTCTTCCAGGCACCGGGATGGTCAGAAGTGGAGTAAATGAGAGAATGTGTGTGTAGCATGTGGACTTCTGAAGCCAGCTGTAGGGCACCAGATCCTTCTGGTGGGAACCTGTATCCATTAGGGTTATTTTCCTGTTAGAGTCCCAAATGACAGTCCTTCAACAAAAAAAGGCCTGATTCCTCTCTCTCATAAACACGCATGGTCAGAAATCTGGGGGTGTTCTGTCTCACCAAGTGCTCCAGGATTCTTGTACCTTTGCTTCAGTGTTCTAAACTTCTTTCTAAATTACCACATAGTTTCGAAAGCTGCTCCAATTCCAGCCATCACATCTGATTTCCAGCCAGCAGGAAGGAGTATAGGAGGACTAAGAAAAAGGACAAATGAACACGCAAGCTATCTCTTAAGGAGATTACAGGCACTCTGTTTTATTATGCTTTATTGTGCTTTGCAGCTAGTGCATTTTTTTTTTTAACACATTGAAGGTTTGTGGTAATGCCGTGTTGAGAAAGTCTATCAATGTCATTTTTCCAATAGCATTTGCTCACTTTGCCACATTTTTGAAATTCTCAAAATATTTAAACTTTTCAATCATTATTATGTTATGGTGATGTTTGACTAATGATCTCTGTTATGCTACCATTGCAAAAAGATTACAACTTGCTGAAAGTTTGGGTGATGGCTAGCATTTGTTTAGCAATAAAGTATTTTTTAATTGAGGTACATATATTATTTTTAATGCTATCACACACTTAATAGGTTCTAGTATAGTACAAACAACTTTCAAAAGTACTGGGAAATTCCCAAAGCTGTGTGATCTGCTTTATCACAATATTTGCTCTATTTTGGTGGAACCAAGCCTACAATATCTCTGCAATATGCCTGTTCTGGAGACTGCTAGGAAAGAAAATCTCACTCAGTCATGTCCGACTCTTTGTGACCCCATGGACTATATATACAATGCATGGAATTCTCCAGACCAGAATAGTGGAGTGAGTAGCCTTTCCCTTCTCCAGGGGATCTTCCCAACCTAGGGATTGAACCCAGGTCTCCCGCATTGCGGGCGGATTCTTTACCATCTGAGCCACTAGGAAGGCTGCCACCCAGCATCTTTCATGTACATCTCACTGACAAGAATTTAATGACAAAGCTGTGGCTGGCTGCAGGAAACCTGGGAAACGAACTTGGGTGGGAGGGCAGCCAGCTATCCAGCTAGGAGTCAAGGGTTCTCTTAATGGGAGAAGGGAAGGATGGATACTGGGGGACTCTTGAGGGCCCCTGCCACAGCTTGGCAGGAAGAAGTCACCACCCCATCCTAACACCCACACACATGCACACGACTAGATTAAGGTCTTACGAGGCCAGAGCTACAAAAACAGGTTGCTGCAGGTGGACGGCATTCCCCACACACTCGGAGCCCATCCTACCTAATGAGACACCATTCCTCCTGCGCCTTTATATCTCCCACCTGGGAGGGCATGCTCTGCGGGCCCAGGGGTCCCATTCAAGGGCATGCTTGTAGACATCTTGGTTCTCAGACCAGACTGCCCAGCCAGGGGATGTCACGGTCAGACACGATCAGGGGAGAGCTCTCTGCCCGCGGCTTGCCCACTGTACTGGGCACATAGGGGCTGCTGGTGGAGGCGGCATTGACGGATGAGAAGGCTGGGTTGGCTCCCAGCTCCTTATGGTGAAAGCTGGCTTATTCCACAAATGAGGATGTTGGGGTGCCTGGTGGAGCTGCAGTCCTGAAGGCTCGGGTCTAGGAGACACCGTCTCAGGCTCCTTGCAGGGGAGGGTGATGCTCCAAGGCTGGGGGTGTCAGGGTAGCCCTGAGCACTCTTGTGGGGGCTCTAAGCACTGACTCTCACTGCTGAGCGTGTCCTCCTCCAGGCTCCCCAGGTGAGGCGGCAGAGTGACACCTGGGGCTCCTGGGGTAACTGGAGCCCCTGCAGCCGAACCTGTGGAGGAGGCGTCAGCTTCCGGGAACGCCCCTGCTACACCCAGAGGTAGGAAGGCGGGGATGGGCCAGCTCGTTAAAAGAGAGCAGGCGCGGGGGAGCTGCTGGGTGTCCTGGGCCAGTGCCAGGGCCACAAGGGCAAAACCTACTACACAACGGATTTGTTCTGGAAGCAGCATCAGTGGAGAACTTGAAATCGAGTCATTTCCGCATCCTGACACTCTGATTGCAACGACAGCCTTATTTCAGGGAGCTGGTGCCATTCCTGCTTCAGCCACCCGGAGTCTCTAGCTAACGTGTGTGGTTTCTCTGCCATCAGCCCCTTCTTCAAGTATAGATGTTTCTCACTTATTAAGCTCCTGCTGTGTGCCCTGCACTCTGATGAGTACCACAGGGCGCGAAAGAAGGGGCAGTGGCGCTCTGCCTGTCAGGGGTTTAACGGTTCCTGAAAACTTTGCCTGAAGAGAGACACTATTCTAAGTGTCTTACCCACACTTACTCCTCTTAAATGGCAGAATAACCTTACCAAGTGGGTATATATTGCATCTTATTGCATCTCCAAGGACAGAATTTGAGTCTTCTCTGGGAATATGCTTTAAGAGGTAGAGTGGCCCTGAGTTAGCCAAGCTCTAGGCTAGTTAGCCTTCTGGGTCAGGCTTCTCCCAAGTCTGAACACAGGGCTCATTATACCTGCCTAAGGGGATTTGGGAGCCCCCTCCTTTCCTGCCACCCCTCTGGCCCAGCGGTGCCCACGGGGTAGCTCCACCGCAGCTGGGGGTCAAGGGTGGGGGGTGGGGGGCGCTTGTGGGAGAGACCCAGGAGGGGGCAGTTGCTGGGTCATGGGGGTTTGGCTCTTTCCAGTGCTTTTGCCCTGCAGGAGAGATGGGGGCTCCAGCTGCGTGGGTCCCACCCGGAGCCACCGCTCTTGCCACACGGAGGTAAGGTACAGCCCCTGGGGGTGGAGGACAGCTCCCCGGACCCCCTCCGCAGCTGACATACTGGCCTTGGGAAGTCCCCCATCCCTGCCCGTGGGTGCATGGCAGTTGGTTCCTCACCCAGCCACCTGAAATGATACCTTCGCCTCCTTACCCCAAGCCCCCTCCCTGGAGGGGGTGCACGGGAGCCCTGGGTGGAGGGTGGGGGCGACCCCGCCTCCCCGAAGCTGCAGCAGGGGTTGGGGGAACTGGCCCCGGCTCCCAGGGGCCCAGCGGGACAGTGGACCCCAGTGGTGGGCCCACAAGCCCCCTCCCTTGCCCCCTCTTCCCCACAGAGCTGCCCCGAGGGCACCCGTGACTTCAGGGCGGAGCAGTGCTCGGAGTTTGACAGCCACGAGTTCCAGGGGCGGCGCTATAAGTGGGTGCCCTACTACGGGGGTGAGTGCGCCCTGCTGCCCCACCCTGCATTGTCCTACGCTGGGCCCCTTCTTTGGGGAATCTCTTTGCTACATTGACTTTGCATTTCGCAATTCTCACTACCATATTATGGTGCTCAGTCGTTCACTTCTGTCCCATTCTTGCGGCCCCATGGACTGCTCTGCCCATGAAACTTTCGAGGCAAGAATACTGGAGTGGACTGCCATTTCCTGCTATTCCAGGGGATCTTACCCACCCAGGGATCCAACCAGTATCTCTTGCGTCTTCTGCATGGCGGGCGGATTCTTTACTGCTGAGCCACCTGGGAAGCCCTCACCATATTCTAGATGGTTTTCAAATACATTTAAAGAAAAACCTCCAGTACTCCCAGCAGAGTGCAACAGTGGTGACCATTTTGAGGTTTTCCATCCTCTCCCCCTGGGTATACAATGTTTCAGGCCAAGCCTTGGCCAGCTCTGTGCAGTTTTGAGCCTTCTTTTGTTTGGCCTGCTCCCTGAAGCCTTCCTCACTGGCAGGAGTCCCCGGGTGGGGTGCAGGGGTGAGCTGAGGGGGTGGGGGTGGGGTGGGGTTGAGACCTGTGCCCAAGTTTGGGCAAACTGCAAGCTGGGCTGCCTGGGGGCTTGGTGTGGCAAGAGCTCATTTACTCAGAATCTCTGGGGCTGGAGGCCATGCTCTGGGTAACTTTGAGGAGGGTATAGGTCATTAATTTTTAGATCAATACAGTTCAAGAAAAACAAAACAAAAACAAGAATCACTAACATGGTGTAATTAAAACATTTTCGATGAGTCAGATATGCTGGAGGCTAATCCTTCCCAGGATGAGTTTTCACTGTAGATGACTCCTCGAAACTCTCTGGCACTCTGTTTTCCGAATCGGTGAACATCTTATGTCTTGTATGTGCCGTGGGTTGGGGCAGGGGTCTTGGCTAGAGGTGGAGGCCCCAGTGGGGTCATTTGCATTCATCGCTCCCCCTGGATCCTAAGGTGAAGGTGTGCTGAAGACAATTGGCTAAGAACCGACTCACTGGAAAAGACTCTGATGCTGGGAAAGATTGAGGGCAGGAGAAGGGGGCGACAGAGGACGAAATGATTGGATGGCATCACTGACTCAATGGACATGAGTCTGGGCAAACTCCAGGAGCTGGTGAAGGACTGGGAAGCCTAGAGTGTTGCAGTCCATGGCGTCGCAAGCCTAGAGTGTTGCAGTCTGTGGCATGGTAGAGTTGGACACAACTTAGCAACTGAACAATGGCAAAATATTACAGAAAAATTAGAACAGAGGAAAGTTTAAAAAGGGTTGCTGAGGGATGCCTTCTTTGTGGTGGAGGTGATTACAATCCTGTTAGCACTCTTGGGCTATTCAAGTAGATAAATATAAAAACTGAAACAAGAAAAGTACCTTAACCCACCTTTTTCATAGGATTGCTGCTTGCGTTTCTCTCTAGCTCCTTTCACGTGACTTTCTCTCTCTGTTTATGTATTTGTGATTGTTACATGGTATCACTTTGCGTTCTGTTACAAACATCTCCCCATGTTACTGGTTGGTCTTCATAATCACAGTTCTTAATAGCATTGTCCACAGGTGTAATAGTCTAGGGATAGTAATTAAAGAGTAGCTGATGCTCAGACTATTATAAATAGTGATGCTGAGATAGACCTCTTCAAGTGTCTAGCTTTTCCCTAATTCTACGATTTTTCCTCGACTTGATTCCCTGAGGAGTATCCACTTCATGCAGAAGATCCTTTCCCTGTGACAGTGGCGGGATTCTGAGCCACCGGGGGAGGTGGTGGTGTGGGACTTCGTGTGTGTGTGCGTGTGTGNACTATTATAAATAGTGATGCTGAGATAGACCTCTTCAAGTGTCTAGCTTTTCCCTAATTCTACGATTTTTCCTCGACTTGATTCCCTGAGGAGTATCCACTTCATGCAGAAGATCCTTTCCCTGTGACAGTGGCGGGATTCTGAGCCACCGGGGGAGGTGGTGGTGTGGGACTTCGTGTGTGTGTGCGTGTGTGTGCGTGCACATGTGTGCCTGTTTCTGGTGGTGGTGTGGGACTTTCTGTGTGTGTGTGTGTGTGTGTGTGTGTGCACACGCGCACATGTGTGCCTGTTTCTGGTCCCTGCCCGACTTTGCTGTTGCTCGCACAAGCCTTGAACCTTGCTCAGCCTCTCAGCTTCCCCCTCTTGCTTACCGTAGCCCCCAATAAATGTGAGCTGAACTGCATCCCCAAGGGGGAGAGCTTCTACTACAAGCACAAGGAGGCCGTTGTAGACGGGACACCCTGTGAACCTGGCAAACGGGACATCTGTGTGGATGGCAGCTGCAGGGTGAGTTGTCCCCGCCACTCCCAGCAGCTGGTTTGGGGCTCATTGCGGGATGTCCACCTGCCCCTCCACCAGAGGCTCTCCTGGCCGTGATGCCTTCTCAAGACTAACCTCTAAGGTGCCTTGCATCGCCAATGTCCTGCGGCCCTCTTACCTTTGCCCTTTGAAAACTCAACAATAAGAGGAAGCCTCTGGGTGGCAAGTTACAGAAACCCAAGTGACAGTGACTTAAGGGGAAAAAAGCCATTGAGGGAGGGGCTGGCTGATGCTCTAGAAAATCTCGCTTGGCTTTCTTCTCCTCTGGGTCTGCTGAGGGCTGCCGAGTTCTTCTGGTGAGCTGTGAAGATGGCCCAGCAGCCCCAAGCTTCAGTCGTTCCAGCCTGGCCGCCCCCTTGGGGGAGGTGCTGTTCCCAAGAGTGCCAGCGACCCGGGGTTGCCCCTGGCTTGCCCTCACCCGGGGCTTCCCCAAACGCCTTGAGCAGAGCGTACAGCCTGCTGACCAGCCCGACGCTACTGTGTCCACACGCTGTGGGAGAGAGGTAGCTTCCGAAGGAAAAAGAGGTGCTGTTGCCGGAGAAGGGGACGCGGGTGCCGTGCAGGCAGGAGAGGTGGATGATCAGCTACCATCCAGGTTCAAGGCTTACTCGGCGCCCCGGCCAGCGAATGGTTGCCGCGCCTCCTGGACTGGCCGGGCGGCCAGGGTTCCAGTCCGGGTGTGACCATGACTCCCCGGGACTCTCGAATGTCCTCTCACCTCCGCCTGGCAGGTCGTCGGCTGTGACCATCAGCTGGACTCGTCGAAGGAGGAGGACAAGTGTCTGCGGTGCGGGGGTGACGGCACAACCTGCTACCCCGTCACGGGCGTCTTTGAAGCCAATGACCTCAGCAGAGGTGGGGTCCTCGTGGGGTCTGCAGATGGTTCAGACCAGGGTCTGTCACCTGCCCCTTCCTGGTGTCTTGCTCGCTGACGCGGCACCAAAATGGTGTGATCTGGTGCTCAGGTCATGAAAGGCCTGAGGTCCCGCCTCAGGGTGGAGGCCAAACCCTTGCCCAGGACCCTGTGGGCTCATGCTAGGATCTCCACCCACTTATCCAGTGCCCCCTGGCATCTCCTCCCCTTCCCCGCATCGTCTCCATCTGTCCCCTCCATCCCCCTCCCCTCCCATCAGTTTGGGTGCTGGACCCGTCCATCCCCTGTGCAGCCATTTCCTCCTTCAGAAACGCTCTTTTCCAAGCCCCGGCCCTGCTGTGTCCTACTCGGCGACCCCACCTGTGCGGCTGGGCGCTGGGCAGCCTCAGGGCCAACTCCTCCTTGTGGCTGGTGGTCCCAGAGTGTCTCTGCCCCTCAGGCTACAACCAGATCCTCATCGTCCCCATGGGGGCCACCAGCATCCGCATCGAGGAGGCGGCTGCCAGCAGGAATTTCCTGGGTGAGGACAGTTTTGGGGTCCGAGGCGGTGCAGTCGCTGTGGCAGGGAAGTGGGTCCTGCCTTGGCAGCTGACTGGGGTGCTCCCCCGGTGCAGCGGTGAAGAGCATCCGTGGCGAGTACTACCTCAATGGACAGTGGACCATCGAGGGTGCCCGCGCCCTGCCCGTGGCCAGCACCCTCCTGCACTATGAGCGGGGAGCTGAAGGGGACCTGGCGCCCGAGCGGCTCCACGCCCGCGGCCCCACCTCGGAGCCCCTGGTCATTGAGGTGAAGGCGGGGGGGCGGGCACCTGGCCCCCAAGAGGCTGGCAGGAGGGTGAGCAGGGTGGTCCCCTGGCGTCCAGCCTCAATGGGAACCCTCCTGCACAGCTCATCAGCCAGGAGCCCAACCCAGGCGTGCACTTCGAGTACCACCTGCCCCTGGGTGCCCCCCGGCCCGGGTTCAGCTGGAGCCACGGCTCGTGGGGCGACTGCAGCGCTGAGTGTGGTGGAGGTGAGGGCAGCGGCCTCGGTGGGGGCGGCGCGTGGCTGTGTGCGGGGCTCGGCTCTCTCCTGCAGGCACTCCAGCCGTGGGAGGGAGGTGGTCAAGTAGATGCAACATCTGTGTGTCCCAGGGGGCCAGCTTGGGGAAACCAGGAGTGGGAGGACTCGACAAAGGGCCCCTACCTTAGCTAAGTGCACTGGAGGGCTTCCTGGAGGCAGTGGCATCTCCTAGGACATGGTATTCCTTTGGTGGCAGAGGGTGGGCCTGGAGCCAGTGACCAGGTGTCAGAGAGGGACCCCATCACCCACAGATAAAGCTCTCTGAGCTCAGACGTGATGATGGCCACCTACCCAGGGGAATTACTGAGGCTTGAGCAAGGTGACACTCGGGATGTGTCCAGAAAGGAGCCTGGCCCAGAGAATGCACTGGGTGAATATGGACTGACCGGCTGCCTGCCGTGGCCTGGCCTCTGCAGGTCAGCAGACGCGCCGGGTGTTCTGCACCATGGATGACGAGGTCTACCCCGAGCACCTGTGCCAGCCCCAGCCGCGGCCAGCTGACCGCCGCCCCTGCAGCCTGCAGCCCTGCCCGCACACCAAGCGGTGAGGCCCTGCCCGTCCCCCTGCTCAGGCAGGGCCCAAGCTCTTCGGTGGGAAGGGGGTGGAGGCCCTCAGCTGCTTTAGGTGTTGGGAAAAGCAGGAGGCTGGGGGGCTCCTGATAGCTGCAGCTGGGTGGGGGAGGAGGCAGTGGGGGGCCTGAGCGTGAGACCCTGGGTGGCCTTGTCCACCCTCGTGAGCCCGCACAGTGCCCAGAATGTCCAGGCTAATGGCGGGGGTGGTGGTGGTGTGGGTACCAGAGGCCCCATTGGTGTGAGCTGGCAGGGAATTGGCGGATGCCAAGGAGTGGACCAGGGCTCGGGCCCAGGGGCCTGAGGGCATTGGCGATGCCTTTGTTTGTGCACCAAGGACCTCTTACCTGCACCGGCCCAGAGCGTGGCACCTTGCTGGGGCCCAGCATGTGTGCAGGAGCAGGTAATTCTCGGGCCGCTGGCTCCCTGCAGGGCTGTACCATCTTCCACCCGGTGGCCTCGGTGGCAGGCAGCTGGTTTCTTGGGGTGGTGGTAGGCTTGGCTTTGCATGTGTGGTGGGGGTGCCTATCATCCAGGTCCTGGGGCCCAGGGCCAGGAAGGGCCGCTGCACATGTGGGTGAGCATGGCCCCTCGGGGAGATGCCCCCCTCTGCTAAGGTCAGGCCTGGAGGGAGTGGAGTCTGGCTGGGGTGATGGTGACCTGGTGAGAAGAAAGGGGTCCACGTGAGGACAGGAGCCCTGGGAGGGAGGTAGCCAGGCTCCGTGTTTATAGGGACCTGGGCACAGTGGTGGAAATGGTGAGCAGGGCTGGACCTAGGCCTTCGAGCAGGGCTCTCTGCTCCTCACCTGGACGGCCTGTTGCTCAGAGGATGGGCTGGGGAGGGGGGTCCCCACTCTGCTCCTGGGCACCGCCCCCCTGGGCCTGGACCTCAGACCCAGCTGCAGGGCCTACCTCACTGTGCTCCTGCTCCCCACCAGCTGGAAGACGGGGCCCTGGACGCTCTGCTCGGCCTCCTGTGGGGGCGGCTCCCAGTCCCGCTCTGTCTACTGCATCTTGTCTGATGGGGCCAGTGCCCAGGAGGCTGCCGAGGATGCTGAGTGCGAGGGTCTGCCTGAGAAGCCCCCGGGCACGCGGGCCTGCAACCTGCAGCGCTGTGCAGGCTGGAGCGTGGAGCCCTGGAGCGAGGTGAGCCCAGCCCCTCTGGGATGGGGTGGCCATCAGGAGCTGGGTGATGGACCTGGGCGGCCGCCGGCAACTCTAGGGGAAGTTGACTCCTGGGAGGGGGGCACAGGGTCTCATCCTTAGGGGAAGCGGCTCCTGGGAGAGAAGGGACTGACCTGCCAGGTGGTCCCAGAGGCTGTGGTCAAGAGCTGGGGCTAGGAGCAGGGGCTCGGACCCCTGCTCCGGTGCTGTTCCTCCTCTCGAGGGTCCAGGGCGGCTGGGAAAGGAGCCGGGCATGCTGTTTGGGGGGCGAGGGAGGGGCTGGGGCTGCTGGTCACTGCTTGCGGCCAGCTACGTGTATAGCAGTTGCAAATAAAGGAAAATGCACTTCAGCCCAGCATCCACCACCGTGGTTCAGGCTGTATGACCTCAGGAGGGTCACTTGGCCTCTCTGGGCCTGGGGCCACGGAGCGCTGTCTGCCCTCCATGCCAGGCTGGTGGGCCCCCAGCTGGGCGAGGACCAGCTCGCGCTGACAGCCCAGTCCTCACAGTGCTCTGTCAGCTGCGGTGTCGGGGTCCGAAGGCGGAGCATCACCTGCCGGGGTGACGAGGGGTCTCTGCTCCATGCCACGGCCTGCTCCTTGGAGGACCGTCCCCCGCTCACTGAGCCCTGTGTGCACGATGACTGTGCCCCCCTCAGCGACCAGGCCTGGCACGTGGGCACCTGGGGTCTAGTGAGTACTCCCCCTCCCCCTCCTCCCCTCCCCCCACCGCCCCCCCCCACACCCACACCAGGGTCCCACGAGTCCCTCCTCCCCC